>KV745231.1:0-31894 GCA_001692735.1 Lepidopterella palustris CBS 459.81
ACCCTTTGTCCTCAACCCTTTGTCCTCAACCCTTTGTCCTCCGAGTTCTTTCACCTGATTTACTCCCTTTCAGCACGACCCATCTCTCGGCCTCGAACATACCCGGAAAGTCGTGGCTCTTTTTCGGCCTCTCTCCGTCTGGACGTATTGCGTTTTGAGGCGTTATAAGTACCAACGCCGCTAGAGGGAAATAAACTGTTTTTTATTTTATTGTTGGTAGTCAATGGTCTCTATACGCAAGCACGGGATGGAGAGAGGGTTGTGAATATCGCCTGTATTGGTAGCGCAGTCTGGGCAGTAGGGGCAGCTGTAGGGAGAGCCATGCTGGTCCAAGCCGTGTGGGGGACCTTCCTTTCCTGCCTGCTGATCCTGCTGCTCCGCTCCGAATGAGCTGCTCCTAAAAGGCTTGCAGCAAAAGACTATATACAAAAAAACATACAAAAAAGAAGTTGGTGAGAAGAAGCAGCAGCTGGGCCGCGAGCGTGTGCCGATGAGGGTCAAAAGACGTGCGGAGAGACGTCTTCATATAGGGAGGTTTGCTGCCGCTGCTTTCTCCATGGCCATAGAACATTCCACCAATCCACTTGTTTCTCTGCTTTTCGCGTAATCGCAATGCAGTGCGGCGCGTACGCTGCGCGGGCATTGGGAATCTGCAAACCAAGCAGCACTGCTTACTCCAAGGTTTCTCCAGCAGAGACGGGTCAGGAGGACCTCCTTCAGCTCCACCTAATAGCTCCACTCAATGATGCCGATTATCATTTAGGATTCTAGACGGCTTTTACATTCGGACCGCTTGCTCTAGCTCTTAGCTATAGTTCTTGGGGGTCGCACAGGCCCTCTCACTATAGGGACAGAGCTGAAATAGGCGAAGATATATGGAAGCCACATGTAACGAAAGTTGACCAAATGAGGCTCTATCTAGAAGCTCCGTAGGCGGGTAAGTGGGCCAAATTGAACTCGAAAAAACTAATCTGGCCAGATACATGTCCTAAGACAAGGATGCTACCACACACAGCTACGCAATTCGCTCGATATTCGGGAGGAAGCCAAAGAATATTTTCCATTCCTAGAGCTACCCATTGCTCTTTCACAAATATATCATGCCGAGGGTTTAACTGGGAAGTGAGAGTATTCGGAATAAGAGCGCTGAGACTTATTGTTCCTCTATTTGTCTCCAGATACGAGCCATCGCTAGAGAATGATACCGTCCGGAGGTTTGCATCAGCATCGATATTGGCCTCCGCTGCTCCTGTAGTCGAGTCCCACAGCCATATAGTCTCATCCTCGGAAGCGGATGCCAGCTTCTTACCATCTGGCGAGAAGGCGACGGCGTTAATCCCATCCATATGGCCCTCAAGCAACTGTAGCGGCGCTCCCGTGGCCAAGTCCCACAGTCTAACAGTCTGATCGTCGGATGCAGACGCTAGCTGTTTACTATCTGGCGAGAAGGCGACGGCGTTAACCCAGTCTGTATGGCCCTCGAGCGTCTGTAGTGCCACACCTGTGGCCGAGTCCCACAGCCTGACAGTATTGTCCCAGGATGCCGACGCTAGCTGCTTACCGTCCGGAGAGAAGGCGACGGAAACAACCGCTTCCGTATGGCCCTCGAGCGTTTGCAGCACCGTTCCCGTAGCAGTGTCCCACAGCCTGACGGTCTTGTCGTCAGATGCCGACACTAGCTGCTTGCCGTCAGGCGAAAAGGCAACGGCACGGATCGCCCAAGTATGGACCTCGAGCGTTTGCAGTGCCGCTCTCGTGGCCGAGTCCCATAGCCTCACAGTTTTATCGTCGGATACCGACGCTAGCTGCTTACCGTCCGGCGAGAAGGCGACGGAAACAACAGCTTCCGTATGGCCCTCGAGCGTCTGCAGCACCGCTCCCGTAGCAGTGTCCCACAGCCTGACGGTCTTGTCTTCGGATGCCGAAACTAGCTGCTTACCGTCAGGCGAGAAGGCAACGGCGCGGATCGCCCAAGAATGGACCTCGAGCGTTTGCTGTGCCGCTCTCGTGGCCGAGTCCCATAGCCTAACAGTCTTGTCCCAAGATGCCGACGCTAGCTGCTTACCGTCCGGTGAGAAGGCGACGGAGCTCACCGCTTTCGTATGGCCCTCTAGCGTCCGCAGCGCCGCTCCCGTAGCAGCGTTCCACAGTCTGACGGTCTTGTCCCAAGAGACCGACGCCAGCTGCTTGCCGTCCGGCGAGAAGGCGACAGCGCTAACTGCTTCCGTATGGCCCTCGAGTGTCTGCAGCGCCGCTCCCGTGGCGGCGTCCCACAGCCTAATGGTCTCGTCGTCTGATGCAGACGCCAGCTGCTTGCCATCCGGCGAGAACGCAACGGCGCTAAACGCGCCCGTATGGCCTTCGAAAGTCTGTAGCGCCGCTCCTGTAGCCGAGTCCCATAGCCTAACGGTCTCGTCCCAGGATGCCGAAGCTAGCTGCTTGCCATTTGGTGAGAAGGCGATGGCACTAACTCCGTCCCTATGGCCCTTGAGCGTCTGCAGCATATCTCCCGTGACCGAGTTCCAGAACTTGATGGTCTTGCCGGATGCCGACGCTAGCTGTTTGCCGTTCGGTGAGAAGGCGACGGCGCTAACCCCGTCGTTATGTCCCTTGAGCGTCTGCAGCGCCGCTCCCGTGGCGGTATCCCATAGCCTGACGTTCTTGTCATCGGATGCGGACGCTAGCTGCTTACTGTCAGGCGAGAAAGCGACGGCCCTGACGTAACTCGAATGGCCCTCGAGCGATTCCAGCGCTGCTCCCGTGGCGGCGTCCCACAGCCTGACGGTCTCATCCCAGGATGCCGACGCCAGCTGCTTGCCATCCGGCGAGAAGGCGACGGCGCTGACCACGTCTATATGGCCCTCGAGAGTCTGCAGCACCGCGCTCCAATCTACGTGCACTTTCGGCAGTTTACAGATCCATCCAGGGACCTGATTTTGGAATTGTCTCCGAACGATGCTCTTCGAGGGGGCGAAGACGAGGGCGGAGAAATATATTTGGAGAGGTGCCTGTTCAATCGCTGATCGGCTGTGTATAGCGAATCGCTTTGCATCACGGATAAAGGCGTCTAGATTGGGACTTTTATCGGCCTGAATTATGGGTTAGTCAGGTTACACCAACGTCTTGTATATGTGGCGTACTCGAATATGTGACTCCAAAGAGGTTATCATAAGGATGCTCTCGGAAATTTTGCCCATCAAGCCCAGGACCTCCAGCCAGTGAAGCAAGTGCTGCCGCAGAAAGACATGGATCTGGTCGTCGTCACGAAGCTGAAGCTTGCTCTTGAGAAGATGGTCGACCCAGTAACGACAGGCATATTGAAGCTCTACAGGTATACACTGCTGTATCCGGTCACCGGGAACTCTGCAAGATAAGGCACCTGGAGCCGTTAGACCGCAGGTGTCTTCTTTCAGATCGGACATAGTACGTAAGCAGATCTTTACCAGGTTTTCGTGAGCCTTCTTTTCATCAATCCAAAACAGGCGATCCGAGCATCGGTCAATATTTAGGAGGAAGTCTCTGAACGAAGGGTGAAGTAACTGGATAGGATGGATCTGGCTCTCCGGAACGTCCAGTATTGAGTGCAGATTTCTTAGAAGAGCTAGCACATCTCGATCCGGACGGTTAATGAGCATAGCCAAAGAAGGGTAAGGTAGAGTGTTAAAAAGTATGACAATAGGTCCGACAATGGCTCTGAACTGTGCCCCTAGCTTCTCTCTTTCAAGACCATCACAGTCTCCTATAAGAGAGTGCTCTAAGACCTGCAAATATATTTTATCAAGGACCCCATCAGGCGACTTCGAGATAACTGGGGCTTGTAAGAGGTGCTCTAGACGATCTTCCGGGGCGGTGGGGTATTTTGAAGTCCGAATAAAGCGGCAAGCAGTTGAAGCGTAGATAAAGAGGCCACAGGCCCTCTCAGACAGAAGCTGAATACTACGATGATCAGGCCAACCGTGTTGTATTCCATACTCTTTCCGCATACCTTCCAGCTCGTGCGATAGGAAAAAGTAGATATCTCGCTGGGTGATTTCCTGAGCGATTTCATGAAGCGCCAAGTCTTGATGAGTGTCCCCGGACATGTCGCGGAAACTAAACCGGATTAAGGTCTCCGGTCTGCTAGTAATGAATATTCGCACTTTTACTTTCTGTAACCTATTTACTTCGGGGAGAAGCCGAAGTAGTAGCCGAACGTCATCTTCACCTTCACACTCGTCCAAGGCATCAATAACGACAACGAAGGTCTGGGGTCGAGGTGATTTTTCCTCCAATTCGAGGAGCGGCCGGAAAATTAAATGTTTCCACTGCTCTCTCAGACCTTCTCGAACGATATGAGAATTATCGGATATGGCTTTGCTGATATAATACCTCAGGGAAGGGTCCTTGCCAGCTAGCTGAGCGGCTATGGTCGTGACGAATTTCCTAGCATATCCTAGATCACCCTTGCCTCGAGAGAAGAAGAAGCTGGCTCCAAGTTGTTTCTCTTTTGCAAAGCTGTCGGCAATAGTACGAGCAATCGTCGACTTTCCCGTACCGGCCATTCCTCTCAACCAGAAGATGCATGCTGAAGTCGGGCTTCTACCCCAAGTTTCAACCGTTCGAAGTAGTTCAACACGAGTATTGTATAGACATCGAGGCTGCTGCTCCCAAATTTGAGAATTAAAGGCAGCGTCATCAGCGTATGGCAGCTTGTCTATTTGTCTATCTTGTTCAGCGAGACCAAAATTCGCACTGGAAAAAAGTTAGAGCACTAGGAATGCATTGCTCCTTTGGGATATACGGTATATATATCTCACCATTGATCCATATTCAATGCGAGGATAATCGTAGTTTGATGCCGGTCAAGCGCCTCAATGATTTTGGTAACATCTTTGCTCTTGAATGGCCACGTCAGAGCCCGTAGCCCAAAGCGACCGATTAATTTACGTCCTTTCCCAGGATCCAACTTCACTTCAAGCTCGTATAGCGTAGATCGACATCCTCGAATTGATCCTTCCAGATCTTTCAGGGCTGGGTGGGACATGTACAGTTTCGTCGCCTCACTGTTCACCATCTCATCAACTCTCTTCAGAACTTTGTGGAGAGTCACAAGCTCAGCCATAAGGCGGTCAATGTCCTTTTTTGCATCTTTAACGGCTAAGGCATACTTCCCGCAAAGGGCTAGTATTCTGTCGGCCACTTGAATGACTGCGATAATGCTCGTTGTACTAGCAACCACCTCCATAGCAAGAGACCGATGCGCAAGCGATTTTGACAGGCTAGGAATCGGGCGTCAGAAAGTCGTGGACACGTAAAGAAGCCAGAACTTCGAGTCCATCAGTCAAGGAACCAGAGATGCGAACCGTTCGATTGAGAGCGACTCCACAGTTAGCTGCTCGGTATGATATGGGAGGACGTTTTTGAAGGCTCGTAATTCGTGATCCTTCTGCCCTTGCAGACGGGGGAAACACTATATACAGTATTGTAAAAACCCGAGACTAGGATGGCATAGCAGGTGGGAGGGAGAGGGAGAGGGAGAGGATGGGTAGAGAGGGGTAAGGATGACGAAGGGGAAGTTGAATTGTATGTTGGTGAACCATTAAGACACATAAGCTGTAAGAGATACTAGCAATATAGCTTTGGGACATGCTGGAATAAAGAATACGTACAAGAAATGTTCTATGGAATTATCCGTTAAGTTTATCTCGTATTCAGGCCGGAGACTCTGGGGCCGGTCGACCGGCAACGAGTGGTAGCGGGTTATAGTTTTTCCGCTCAGTGTACCCTATTTTAAAAGAGAATTACAGTCAAACCTGGTTATAACGAACGTGGCTTGGAAGTGGTTTTAATTCGTTATAACGAGGATTCGTTATATAAAATTATTACGTGATTTCTATGTACATAGTTGACCTAGAGCTCTAGACGTATTCTACACCCTAGAGCCTTTAAAATAAGCTCTTATATCTTGCCGCCTCTGCCCTTTAAACGTCCGAGCTTATAGAACACGCTCTTGGCGGTCTAATTAAATAATCTAAGTAGCTTTACCATCCTCTACCTATTCTTTATAGAGTTGTAGCCGTGCTAGAGCCTTAAGAGCCTTATCTGCTATCACAGTTGGCAGCTTCTTAACCTCCTTATCTAACTCCTATTCTACCTCTAGGTCAAATTAAGAGGTAATATACTTTTTAATATTCTCTAGGCTATTTTATACAGCCTCCTTAGCAGGAGTAAGAAAGCTCTAAATATCTATAGCATTATGGACATAGAATAGATATCTTAGTCTTTATATACTATGCTCGATCTCTTAATTCTCCACTAAATCTTGTAAGGGAAGCTGGATATCTTAACTAAAAGTACCCCTAACTAGATATCCGGCCTTTAGGAAGTAATTATAATTTGTGCTTAATTATATATCGGTTTACTACGTACGAGCACCCCACCGTATAGCCTTATAAATATTCATAGTAGTAAGGGGGTCTTTTCTAGCTTTAACCTTGTTAAGTATATACCGTAGCTATTACCTGCGCTAGTGAGCCTTCTATACTTGTATATTCCTTGATCGAGAGGTTAATATACACTTGTAAAATTGGCAGAAAGCCAAATTACCAGCACATTATAAAGTTTAGTAGAAAGCGCCTCTAGCTTACTAACAGTAGCTCCGTGCGTAAAGAAGTTATCTATTAGGAGAACTATCTTTCTGCCGGCTATACGTGCGTTAAACTAGCGTATCCACTTCTTAAATATAGCTGCTGTTATCTATGCGGAGCCATTATGCCTATATACTAGGTTTAACGCATTAATATTGACTCTAGCAGCGCGAAATATATACGGTTAGGCTACTTTACTAATAAACTAAAGAGGGAGGCGTTCTGTACCGTCGGTATTATAGCAGAAATAAGCTATAACACGTGCCTTTACTTTCTTTCTACTAGGAAGTCTTTGTATTAAAAGAGATCGGTCTAGTATAAGCTTCTAAAAGAGGCCCGTTTTGTCGCAGTTAAATCTATTCTTCGGCGGGTATATAAAGAGCAGTTGCTTAATTTAACCTATCTCTTACTCTTTAGCAGCCATATCTACGTCTCCTACTTCGCTATGTTAAACGTGCTGCCTAATATTATGGCGTGTCTTAAACCCTATAAGCCACCCGTTACTAAATTTTGGCATTTCTATGCGCCTATATGCCGGAATTCTAGAGAAGAAGAATTATGCCTTCTCTTGTAATAGCTCTCCTGTTATTATAATCTGCTCCTCTATCTATATAGCCTATTTATATAAGGCTGCCTCTAGTTCAGGCTATTGCTCGACGCGTCGGCGCTTTGATTCCTATTTGGTTGCTGGAGGCTGTATCGAAGTTGAGGCTGCTGTATCGTGCAGAGAGGATCTCGGAGACAAAGAAGGCGGCAATAGGCCTGTTGTACTGCTTAATCAACCACTGGTTTAGAGCCTTATCGTCAAGAGATAGATTTAAACAGTGATAGGCGCGTAGAGAAATCTTCTGCTTATTAGAAATGGCATTACGGTGTTTTATTTGTATTACAAATTTTGCATTAACTTAACGAACTTTGTAGTAATAAATAAATTTGTTAGAGCCCATATAAATCAATTTTAGAAGGCGATCGGGTTCGTTATAAGGAGAAATTCGTTATGCGGAGGTTCGTTATAACCAGGTTTGACTGTATTACGGCTAGGGGCGAGCAGCTGTAGACTAGACCTCACAATGGGTTGGGTTGGTTGGGTTATAAGGCATGCAACCCAACCCAGTGCGGATATCCACTATATGCGAAGTGTTTCTGGCTACAGAGTCCAGCAGACAAAGAGGACCGAGAACCCCATAATATATGACATTCTAGGGAAATTAGGGAGGAACGGTGAGGTGATTGTGGGGCCAGCAGGCTCAATGATGGAGGCGGCAAGAGAGTATAATTGATGGCTACGTTGTCTGCATCTCTTGGCAGGCTCATGCGGCTTAATCCCTGAATGGCTGGTCAGTAAAAGCGATATTTCCTTCAACGTGGAGCGGGGACAAGATTATCAAACACAATCCAACTCCATATCTACAATCAACCGTATCGAGCCTACTTGGACAATCTTGTTCCCAAATATTGGTTGAGATTTATAAATGCAAAGTTGGCGTCTTGTGGAGTCGCGTCAGTGGGGTTTGTTGCGCGTCATGTAGTGCTTGGAGTGCAGCTGCGGTAGACGTGCTTGCCTAGAAGACGACGCAGTTCGTAAGTATTACTAGAATTATCGTTACGAGCATTGATTGTCGCAGCGAGATACTAATCTGAATCTGGGTAGATGGCAACCAGGCTGTTCGAAGGCGATTATATTAGGCCTTCTAGTACTTTGTTGGATTTTAGAAAGCTGGATTCTGTAGCACGGAAGTAGGTCTGGGTTTTGATAGGTTTCGATAGCACACGATAATGAGGATAGTTAAGCATTATTAGAAGTTTTTGGTTGAGAAACAGGTCTCGTTTCTAGCAGGGAAAGCTTTATACACGATTTAAAGATTTGCCGGCGAGGACACGCAGACTGAGTGATGTCCGTGTATGGGACAACATGGGTTCTGAGAGCGTAGTGTGGTGAGCATTGAGCGATCTCTTGAGAAAATTTGAAACAAGCTTAAACGATAGATCTACTTGGGCATAGCCGAAGAAACGCGCAGAAATTGTGAAGGAATGCGAAAAGAAAGAGTTTTATGTAAAAAATACGCATAATCCCCCAATCCTTAAATGACGAAATGTATCTACATCACGGTTTCCGCTTTAAATACCCCAACGGTTTCTTGAGCAAACCCATAACATCATTTTTCGACCACTTCTGCACTCTGACGACATAGTATAATACTACTGCCGCACAAATATTAAATACTATATATGCCCACATAAAGGCAAAATCTCTCCACCGCTGACTCCAATAGATATCACTTTTGGCCAAGAACTGATCGGCAACGGTCAATGGGCAATACTCGCAGAGTTGCGTTGCAGTGGGGTCAAGGAGCTGACCCGGTGCAAGTTCCAGGTACGGAGCCATGTATTGAGCACAGTTTAGGCCAGCAGGCGGTCTGAATTTTGCAATTTCGTTGTAGCTGCATTTTATTTCCCGGGCGTGAAGTGTAGTAGCCGCGATGCCACCGACCCAGTAGGTGAACGGAGAGACCCGGTACATGAACATCCAGAACCCAGGGAGCGAAGAAGGGGGTTGCATTACACCTATTGGAAGAAGGAACGTTAGCAGATATACTCGATATTGCAACGACTTGAAATCCCGTACCGTTGAAAAGGAGCGACATTGCGAAGAGGATCACCGAAATCGGTCCAGCAGTTTCGGGATCAGGAGCCCATGAGATAAGCATATGCGCAAAGGTGCAGGCATAAATGTAAAACACTATAGTGTATAGAAGCACTATTCCCTGCCGTTCTCCGGACGTGATGCCAAAGATTGGGTAGAAAAGGCTGGCGAAGACAAGGATTCCTAGGAATATTGAGTAGGGGATTTCCACAAAAATGTTGGAAATGAGGAAAGCTTTCCAGGAGTAGGCTTTTGAAGGACGTTCGCGGACTTCATACAAGTATCTTTGTGTGACGAAGCCAGGCATAACCTAATACTGTCAATTGCGACAGGTACGGATTGGAACAATAGTTACATACCTGTTGGACTACGACAGTAAAAGTAGCCGTCAACATGAACAGCGCATAAAGAATGTCTTGCAGTCCTTGGATTGAGGAGTCGGCTTGGAAGAAAGAGAACCCAATGAACCTGAGCAATATCAGAACGTGTTTAAACACGGAAAGGACGCCAAACCCACAGTGCAGCAAAGGTCCCTAGTCCTAATTTGTGCCATATATAATCTGGAGTCCTCCAGTATTGTTGAAAAACTCGTACAGATACATGCCAAAGCTGATTACTAAACGGCGTGGCGAACTCAGTTTCATGCTTTGGGTGGTGTGATGTGTTTTCTGCCTTTTCAATCGACTTTTCACTAAGTTTCTCTCTGTGGATGCGATCGATTTCCACCTGAACATTGGCGCACTCTGGACTGTTGAGCCAGACTTGCGACCAGTCATGAGACTCCAATTCGTTCGTCCCGGTACTAGTAGCTTCGAGCATATACTCCGCAGGATTCTCGGCTGGTCCACAGGTCCGAGCTCCATTCTTCTCAAAGTACCCAATCAATGTCCTCGAGTCCGGTCCGATTTCTCCAAAATAGCATGGTTTACCCCCATTCCCGAGAAGCAAAATTCGCTCGAATTGCTGGAATAAAATCGCTGAAGGCTGGTGGATGGTGCAAAGGATGGCTTGGCCATGGTCAGCAAGCCTGCGAAGGAAGGCTATAATGCTCCAAGAGCTTTGCGAATCAAGCCCCGAAGTCGGCTCGTCAAGGCTAGCGTGCTGTGAGCTCTAAGGAAAACGAATAAGATGCTCCACGACTTACAAAAGAAGAAGATTAGGCTTGGCAGCCAACTCAACACCTATTGTTAAGAGCTTTCGCTGCTCTACATTGAGCCCTTCTCCGGGGATACCAACGACAGCCTCACCGAAACTTTGCATTCTGAGTATGTTGATTACCTCTTCAACATATTCATATTTCTCCTCCTTTGAAACAGTCGTTGGTTGCCGCATCATTGCGCTGAAACGGAGTGCTTCACGGACCGTTGTGGTCTCAAGGTGGAGATCTGCATAGTAAGCAAAATATAGCCAGGTAGCTGAAATTGCTGCACTGACCTAGTTGCTGAACGTAGCCAGTCTGTCGTTGGAAGCTCGGCTCAAGTGGTCTGCCACTGACAAAGATCTCACCGGTAATAACCCCAATCCTCGTTCTCTGCGCGAGCACATCTAACAAAGTCGTCTTACCAGATCCAGACACTCCCATGAGTGCGGTAAGTGTGCCCGGAGCCACCCAACCGGAAACATTCTCGAGTAATCGCCGATGTTGCCCTCCATGAACGGGGATATCAAAGCAAACGTTCCGCCAGGTGAAGATCTCATTCTGAGGTGCGATAGCAAACTCATCCATAGCTTTTTCGTCCGCCAACTGCAATGCCACGGAACTGCGCCGGTTTGCTTCCAGATCTTTTGAACGGGCATCTTTTTCCGCATCGGTGTAGCTAGGGGGAGCATGTCCCCGGCGGAAAACAAGTAGGTCGGCAGTGGAAGAAACTGCGGAATTGTATTCAGTGAATACAAGATAGGTTCCCATGAAAAATATCCAGAAAGCAATAATGACTCCCAAGTTTCTCCACATGTGAGAATAGGAGTACTCGTAAGAAGCTTCAGCCCACGCATCTCCAGAGACAAACGGTTGTCCAGGAACGGACCCAGGAACAGAGCAGACAAATGTGAGCCCAGTTGCATTTGCGTAAGCAGGTATGGGGGATGAACAGGGAAAATTTCGTCCGTGCACTTCATTCGTCATCAAGCTTTCGAATGCGTATGCGACTGGATTGATATAGGTGATCCATTTGAACCAAGGATGCATGTATGTCTTAGGAATTACAAATCCAGTGTATATGATGAGGGCGAGCAGAACCACACCACCAACAGCAAGAGCCTGCGAAATCCTCTTAGTTGCCGCGCCAATCGTTCGAAATACTCCAGTCATCTATTCAAATGCTGTCAGCTTTTGAATTGGTGGAATTGGCGACCAAATACTTACGGTGAGCATGGCCATGTAGTTGAAGAGGAGAAATATAAAGAACTGTGAGGGCTCTCGTCGAAGGCCAGCCATGAAGTAAACGATGATGTTGAAAATTGAAGTACTGGCAAATCTAATGGGCATATCGGCTATAACAGAGCTTAGACCCTCAGTGAAAGGGTGGTAAAATGCGTAAGAGGCTTGCTTCTCTACAACGGGTCGAAGATCGTACAGCTTGTGTATATCGAGGACTGAAATAAGGGTGTTGAGAAGGACGGCGAAGAAGATAACGGATCCCTTGGCCAGCAGTCCATCAGATGTGTTGGGGGTATCATAGAACATGCTACCAATGATTGGTGACATGAAAACTAGAGCACAGGCATGAACGACCGTACTGGTCTTATCACCAGCCATCCGCTGGTACGCCCGGACCGTACACTGCTTTATTTGCATCGGAACGCTGATCAGGTACGGAGATCTCGGTAGACTATGCCGGACCTGTTTCGCCCGATGAATGTCGTGGAATTCTTTGACGGCTGGTCCCTCCAAGGGATATTCCCCTTCATAGAGCTCAAGCTCCTTTTGACAATCTTTGAATGCTTCAGACCTCAGCCAATACTGCTCAAAGTCTTGCGGGGTACGCGGGACTTTCTTCTCGTATCCGGGACGCGCTTGTCGCTCGATAGGATTGGTCACGGAGGTTAAAAAGTCTCCAGTTGTCTGCCGTGGTGGACAATCCCATCCCATGTCGGTGAAGTAATTCTTGGCGGCCTGTGCTGGCCCGAAGAAAATCTGTCTTCCTTCGTAAAGGATGATGGCTTTATCGAAGAGATCGTAGATGTCCTGCGAAGCTTGATAAATCGCAACTGCTTGGGTCATTCCTGCCAGATCCGAGGCAACCCCCAATGCGCGAACAAATCTAAGCGCGGTAGCTGAATCCAGGCCTCTGCTTGAGTTGTCCCAAGCTGCGATTGGTGCTCGTGAAAGAGCCATTTCTGCTATTGAAACTCTCTTCCGCTCACCTCCACTAATTCCACGAATATACTCATTGCCGACTTTTGTGTCGCGGGTGTGAGATAAATCTAGGATAGCCATAAGAACGTCGGCCATGTATTCGCTCGAATACTTCCGCTGTAGGTGCTTAAACCGGGCGCGTGGAGTGCAAACGGCGGCAGCAAATCGAAGTGTTTGTCCCACGGTCAAGTGGGGAAAATGTTTCTCGACTTCTTGGTTGTAGACGACATCTCCTTTGAAGTTTTTGTTCATGGTATCCATAGAGATGCCTGCAATTTTGGATTAGAAATTGAAGTCACTTTCACGAACGATTTGACTGACCGTTGTAATGGATCGAATTTTTTGACTCAATCTCGAGACCATGTAATTCACCGCAAATCGTCTTCAAAAATGTCGAGCAACCGCTCCCTGGACGACCAAGAACGATCAACATTTCCCCAGCTCGGACAGTGCCATTGAAGCCATGCAAAATCCGCCTGCGATTTTGGTTGCCGAATCTGATCCATTCATGGGGCCTGAATGGGGCCATGAACGGGGAAAGCACATCTTTCTGGATATTGAGACTCGGACCAGATCCATACACGTTGAGATCCTTGAAACAGAAACCCGATCGTTGCATGGGAACATTTTCCTCGGTAATGGATGTGAGGACCATCCTTATCCATTTGTGCACATTGAATCTAGGACTCGCCGGATCCAATTCGGGGTCGTTGACTTGGAGGTTGGAACCATCTTGAGAAATGTGAGAAATTTGCCCCTGTAAAGAGTTTATTGATGCTAAGCGCTGAAGTTGTGCAACATTTCTGGGACTAATCGATTCGTATTGGGGGGATGTGGAGTTTTCATCTGTAGATCGAGGTGTTGCAGTATGCTCAGCATTAGGAGTCTCCTTCTGTTCGTCATATTGTATGCTTGCGCCTACAGCATTAGCTCTAGGGCAAGGCTGTATTGTTGCGGCCTTGCTAGAAGTTGTGGCCTCGCTGTCTTTGCTGTCCATGAGACTTAGAACAACAATATATATGAGATGATGGGAACCAAGGAAATAGATTTCGATTGCTGCTTAAAAGCGGAGTGAAAGAGAGAGAAGTTATGGTATTAAAAGCTGAAAGGCAAAGTGGGAAGTTGAATAAATCCCGTCGTATTCCGCCATGGTACGACCATAAAGTAACCATCGGTCTAGAAGCACGTAGCATTTAAACGTCATAGCAGCTGGCGTTTGGTTAACTTCAAGTTACGGCGCGTGGCTTGCATCACGGACGAGGGTTTGGGTAGATGGGTAACGTGGCGGAATGCCGAAGCTCGAGATCTTCCCCATTGGGTGTGCATTTTGGCCGATTGCAGATCGTAGACGTTGGATTAATGGGACAATGACGCCCGGACGAATCATGTTTCTGAATGTTTGACGTACTTGGCCTCTAAGACTTCACATGAAGGGTAGCGGAACAACTCCTGCCGCCCTCCGAATATGAAAATTATAGGGCTTCGGCCGGAGACGAAAACTGTCTACGATGCCAATACGATGCCAATTTCCTCACTCCATCTTCACATGCTATCATGGTACTTTGGATATGTGATATGTATGATGTAGGTGATAGAGCCAAAACGCTCGGTAGAGTTATGCCGCTTTTGAACATTAAATTGCTCTCAAATGCCATATACAAAGCAACATTTTGCAGAAATACATTCGGTGCATATAAGCCTGAAGTATTTTATTTTTATTATAAGGGCTATATACATTCCGATTTTGATATTTTCGTGTCTCATATCGTCGTGATACACATGAATTATCTACTCCTCGTCACTCTCCTCGTCCTCAGAATTTCCCTCATCTGAATCTGCTGCATCATATACCGTCAATTGCATCTTCTCTTGCAGTATTTGGTTCGCCAGTCTGCTAAGTAGCGTCTTCATCTGCCTTCTTGGCAGCCTCTTGTAGGTTTTTAACCAAAGCAGCAGCAGCGGCAGTTGTAGAAGATTGTTTCACTTTTGCCTTTAGTTAATCCGCTCGCTGTCTAGTCAATAGAGCTACATTATTATTACCTATGGTTGTAAACCGTGCCTTATCAGTATCCTTGTGCCGTGCGATATTAGTAGCAGCGGCAGCAGAAGAGGCTTTCTCTGCCTTTTTGGCGTCCCTTTCGGCCTTACCCGCTTCCCGTTTATGAGAGAGAACAAATATTTTCACTAGAGCTGCATTTGTTCGTGCTTCCTTCTAATTCTTAACCTAATTCCTGGTGAGAGATCTGGCCTCCTGCTGATTCTTCTTGACTTGATCTCGTGTTAATTTGGCGTTATTGGTGGCAATTATATCTCTCATCTGCTCGGAAGTAATGACAGACAATGTAGAGAGCTCTTTTCGTTTTATTGCCTGCTTGCCTTACTCTTGGCGGCGTTGATTCGCAACTTGCGAACTCAAGGCTGAGGTAGCTACTGTGGCCGTCCATGATAAAGTGTCGAACTGGCACGGATCTACAGTGGCCTAGTATTGAACTAGCTAGGAGCTTCTCGTAGGTTCTTCGCAACGTCTTCTAAACTGTCCTTTGCCACTTCTTCTATTCTTCGCCACCACTGTCTCTCTTCTTCACCACTACCTCTAGAATATTGTTTGCCACATTCTCTTAGTATATATATATAGAGTCCACTTTCGTAGAAACAATAGATAAGGAAGACAATTTCGAACTCCCGAACCGAACTGCTCGGGCAGTTCGACATAAGGACTCGGTAGCTGCAATGGGTATTGCATTCTGTGTCGTCTTCTGTGTCGATGTCGCCGTCGTCGTGATCCCTGCTTCATTCTTGTTTGCTATTGAGCTGAGTTGATTTATCTCGTACCCAGACCAGGGCAGTCCTGAGCCGTGTGGCCGAAGGTTGCAAAACCTCGAATGAGCTGTTGAACTCGCACAAATCAAAAGTTGATTAGGTAAACTGCACGTGATTACTGAATATATATATATGTAGTTTCTCCTGTTGAACGGCCTTGTATTCGTGGGCCCATAAATTTAAAAATTTTCCATTTTCTGTTTCTATGAGAGGGGAGGCTATATACATATATCAGGTAGTCGCGTGCGTTTTACCTAAGCAACTGTTGACTCGTACGAGTTCAACATCTCCTCTCACTGAAACAGAACAAGAAGACTTTTGAACTCATGAACCTACGAACACCAGGCAGTTCGACATGATGTGATAGCCACACGGGAAGCCAGCATTAGCAACATATATAGTGGCGTACTATTGCTGTCTCACCAGCTAGAGTAATACAATATTTTGTTGCAGTAGGCAAGCATGTAAGACTGTATTTACCTTCGAGCAACCGCCGAAAAGTATGTGGATTCATATTGTAGGCGGCTGCAGAGTCTTGTATGCTCTTGTATTTGCTACTTTTTCAGCCAAATATTACGTGACGAATTCTCATTTCTAGATCGGGTGCAAGAGGCCAACAAGGCATAGTATTGAGACTAGTGGTTGATTCCATGTATATAAACATTCAAATTTCATTTTTCCACTTTCGTGAAAAAATCCTTAATCAGGAAGCGCTAAACCTATCTATACGGCTCGCGTCATATAAATTCGCTAGTTACTGGCGAATGCCCACATTTCGGTAACCTGTCCCATACCTCTCCATTTGCAGAGCATCGATAACAATCACCCATGCCGACCAACGCCACTTCCGTCATCACGGGATTCCATCACTCTTCTGTAGAAATTAGGGCCCAGGCCCGGAAGCAGCATCAATGTTGACATTTACGGTAATGCTATATATCTTCAAATTGTTGTCGACAAGCTCCACACAATAGGAATCGAGCCCCGGCCTCCTGGCCAAGAAAGTGAAAGTGACGGCTTGGTTGGACTTGTGGGTGTCCTTAGCCTCGAGGAGTACCGAACTCTTCATATTACTAATGGTACGCGTATTCGGACCAACCTCCTTTACAATCCGACTCGTAATTTAGTTTGCGGCATCCACATTAGACATAAAGGACTGACCTCAGGATCATCTTTGAAGAAGTAGCTCATCCAAATTCTCTTCGAATCAATTTCTCTCGGCTATGCCCGTCTATTAGTATATTCAATGATACGAATGCAAATTCAGAGTGAGCATACTACGATCGTGACGTCGAACTTTTCACCAACCCTCGGGGATGGGCCTTCGCGAATCTTGAATTCGAGTCTGTTGCCTTTAGTCCCAGCACTTAATTTTTGAACGGTGACACCTTTCAAGGCATTGTAAATCCTTTCTCGCCACGGATCAAGGTCGGTTTGGGGGCCTTTGGAAATCCTCAGAATCACAACTCGAAATGAGGATGCCATGTGAAGAATCACGAATGCCCCGGCAATGATGTCGTGGTTGGACCGTACTATTACATCATGGTTAATTTGGGCGCGGGTGACGTTCTCAAGTCCTGCCACTAAGTCACTGAAGAAGTATTCGCAGGGTGAGTTATGACTGAACTGATAGAGGGCCATCACGACAGTTGGAGGGCCATTTTCAGGGCTGTCGTCTTTTTTGGGCAGAAACATCTGTTGTTTGGGTTTAAAAGTCCATGTCACCGTCACAGGTCTTTCCGCGAAACCCGGAGTAACGGCTGGATCAGCGGTGGCAATATATGGCTTGGCCAGCTGACCCCAATCTTTAAATGCAGAATAAACCGCGGAAAGAACACCCTGGAGCATCTTTTCCTTGTTCGGGTCGTAATTGAGTAAAGAGCCAGACGATATTAGAGAACTGGTTGGGCCAAGGGATATCACATCCGCTTCAACTGCAGGTCTATTGGGATCAGAACCTAAATAGAGACCTTCAGTACGGTCAATAGCGGACATGAGGTAGTCAGTGATGTTCAGATCCCCAAGTTGTGGTCCACAGCATCTAAAGAATGGAAGTTAGCAATGCTCATTCCCAGAAATGACACAGAGTACTCAACGCATCAAGGATCCTTTCCCCTTGATCAGTACCAAGGACATGGACAAGAAAAACATGGTCTTTAAACTTCGATCGGGGCTTCGGGCTGGGGTATGTGTAGATCGGTTTGTTGAAATATGTTTTATTTGTCCGATAGAAGGGGTTGTTACACAGAGGGCCATTTCCAATCAGACGCGTTGGATATATATAACTGGGACACGGTCAGATTGTCACTGAAATCAGGCATCGGTGGGACTCAGATGTTAGATTACCCGAAAGGCCAACAAATCACCCTTTTCACGGAGCGGAAGTCTGCACCCAAAGATATGATGACAGAGCAGATTCCAGCACAGTCCCGACAAGTCATTTCGTATTTGCTAGTTGTGTCTCCCCGTTCGGTAAGTCCCATCTGAAGGAAGTCTGAGTTAATTGCTTCCAATAATTTGGTTTCATGAATCATACCAGGTCAGAAAGCCACAGATCGAGATGAACTTGACTGCCATGAGAGCGGGTATACCAGCCACCAAAGCCATCACCATTAGGTTCGTAAGTGAGACGGGAATCTCCAAAAACCGCTTTAATAACAAATTTGACCCAAGAATTTTCAGTCGTGTCCTGCATCCATTTCGGAATAAGTGTGTCGAACTGTAATAACGCTCTCGGAATCCCTCGAATTGCAAAGTAATCAGGCAGCTCATCGAAGAGAACGTAGATCTCGATGTCTGGCAACTTTACAGTCATCACTTCGAACTCATTATCTCCCTCTATCCTCTTTAGCATAGCGTTGAGTTTCCCAGTGATAGACCATGGCAAACTCTTCGTATGGCCGCTGATAATTGGAATAGTGAGAAGCTTTGCTGTACTAAATCCCTGGGGTTTATCCGTATCGACCTGAAAATCAAAAGGATGTGTAATTTCACGCTCTCCGAGAAGTGCCCAGCGATATGAACCTTTCGGCAGGTTCCCGCTGTTGAATTTTAGAGTGAGGCTCGCGGTTTTGTGTTGAAGTCCAATAGGAATGGGTTCCCCGCTTGGTGGCGGATAAATTATTTGCTTCGATGGTGAAAAATAGCAAGTTCTTGCTTTGTGTAGTCCATCAACAATCGGGAAGAGCGAGCCTGGTGCCCATAATGATTCAATTTTTGGTCCTGACATTGGAAGGGACGGCCAGGAAAAGACCAGAGCCAAGAGAGAAGAGCGATGGAAGCAAGAATAAGGAAAGAGCGGAGAATCAATATATTGATCAATCAGCACGATGCCCGATTTCACGCGCAGAGGAGGGCATGCCGGAGTTACCTAGCCTCAGAAAAAAGTGGGGGTTGGGTAGGAAATTCGGAGCTGGCCGCATCGCTGTTATAGTGCGTATGGAGACACGGAGCTGAACTACGCGGAGCAGGCTTGGTGGTGGCTGAATATTTGCCGTTGTCGTGGCGTCCGTGAGCTAGGCGATAAAAGTGGTTAGTCGCTAGCTTATACTGAATTTGGAGATTTCAAATGTTAACTAAGTCAGGAAAGGCATTAAAAGGTAGATGCAGTGGTTTCGTATGCTGCTGCATCGAAAGAGAATTTCAACATGTCGTTCAGAGCTCACGATAGTGGAGATGAACGTGGAACTATAACGAAATCTCTGAGCCCTGTAAATGGAAGTAGCATCACCTCGGCCACCAGACCAGCTTCGCAAATCGCATCGCACTGGGATATGCTCAGGGACTTTGTCTCAAAAATACCCTGCCGTTGAGCGACTTTGTTGACACGATCCCCCAGTTCTAGAGCCTTACTCATGTATTGCGTTGCTTTCCTTTTGAGATCATCGAAGGTCATCGAGTCTGACGCGCTTTGTGCAGCATGGCTCGCATCAAGACTGTCAAATGCATTCAGGGATATGGAACGGCTCTGGCCCCCGGTACTACGAAGTTTATCAATGGTCTCAGATGCTCCCATGCCCAGGAAGTGGCCCTCGAGATTAGCGACAAGATGTTCTGCCTCCGCATGGTTCTCTGCCGCCGATGAAAGAAGAACCGCAGAATCACCGCCAAGTATCAATGCAGCCACGTAATAATCTCCGAATTTCTCAATAAAGTCGGCCGATAAATCTGATCGTGGGGAGGAGGTGATTACGCCAAGAGCTTGCATTGTAAATGCTGGTGGTGTCGAGTATGAGATTCGTCCAATTTTGGCTGATGTTCTGATGGACATCTTTAGAGCCTGTATTTGACAAAATCAAATTAGTAAAGTAGATTCATTCCAAACCGATATCCCTCTCAATCATACCGAGGTCTTACATCCTTGTTTGACATGGTGGCTTTAGCATACGCTCCACTTGCGGACGCGCCTGCCCAGCTGTACCCAATTGAAACCTGGAACTTCATGTCGACGTGCTCGGACGAGTCTGAACTGGTTGTTGCGGAGGTCATCACACAGCTTCCCTTGCCGCCATCTACACTTGTGAAATAAATGTTCGAGTCTGCGAGCAGCGACGGGTTGAACGCGGTATTATTCGAGAACGGAGAACCGCTTGGAGCTGAGGAAGACCTAAAGCCAGCTCCGAGCCGTATGGAGGTGTTTGTCCACGGTAGAAACAGAGGAAGACCGCTCCCTGTTGCTGGGAGAAGGCGGAAGTCCATAGTGGAATCAACCTGGTTTGACTTCGAAGGTAGAGACATCGAAGGGGAGAATCCGGGCGAGATTTGGCAAGAGTAGCATTCTGGTTTCGAAAAGAGAGGTTGCTGACTTCTAGGTTATGTTGAGTCCTGTATCGATACTATTCTCCATTGATGTTGAGGGCTTAAAACCCTTGTTCTCTTGAGCTGCCGTCTCGCTTGAAATGACGGTTTCGGGAATCGGGACAAATCCTCCGACGCGACTTCAGCTATCGATATCTACGCCTCTTCCGTATGTGCTCAATGAACCACCCGTTTTCCAGCGCCTCGACTACCTTGGCACCTGATATTTACGAGAAAATTGGAACGTGCCATATCCAGCTTGCTCCTTTTTGGATGTCTTCCACCGTCACCTAATCATTTGGACCGCTTTCAGGCAAGCATCCAGGCCTAGCTCTCACAGGCGATTGTCGAGGTGCCCGTTTGAGACTCATTATGGCAAGGGTGCAGCGAGCGCCGACGCGTATGGAGAAGCCTCTCCATGTGAAGTGGCTCACGTCGATCACGAACACATCAAGTGCCGGGCTCCCGTATTTCGCAGCGTACCTCGTTCCTATCTCTTTTGCTCTGCGATTTGTTAGAAGAGATCAACCAGTTCGTTAGTTTCCATATAGCTCACACTCCAACATGTCCACCCTCACAGTTCCGTATAATCCCGCCATGCGGCTAGGTCACGGGTGGGTGTACTCCCGGAAAGTCAACTTTGTTTGTGTCTATAGCTCTGACGGTCGACTAGCTTCAACTCCTATACCCAGCAACTTTGTATCAACGACGCCGTTAAGAAACCCGGGGCTGTGCCTGCCGGTGAAGGTGACCTCGTTCCGAAAGATGATATCAGCCCGATTAGTCAAGTCGTAACGTGGACGACAAAGTATGTGGAGAAGATCTCCGATGTAACAGACGCCTTGAATGTCAGCGGTGCGTAGTCTTGACTCTTGCTACAATCGCTGCTGGATGCCATACAATAAGCAACTGTCTCCGACCTGGCTCAACGCTCAGGGCATCATGTATGTAAAATACTTGAACGTTTTGAAAGACGTTTCTTCTAACTTATTAGCTGATATATTCTCCGTCACAATAGTGAAGGCCTTCACACATTGACACAAAACCCCTTGCCCTCTCCCCGTGTGTTTCTGGTTATACCGGCAATGACTGTCGATGACTGGCTCATCCATCGAAGCGAAGGCTTATTGATCTTTAGGTTCACTGGAGATCAAGCTCTCCGCTATTAATGGGTCCGGATCAGCGAAAGCAAGTAAGTATGGAAAAGGATTTTCGAATAACGGTGTTTGACGCTTTAAGGCTTTATCGATACCAACAAATTTCTGGATAGTGACCTCAATTTTTTGATCCAAGTCAAAGTGACAAACTCGAAGCTAGTGGCAGATGATGTCACCGAATTTGATCTCATCAAGGGAGTAGGCGCAGCTGAAATTCCGAGCATATATGGTGATTCTTACATCTCTGGTTTCATCGAGGGCGGAGAATTCAATGCTTTGATTTCCATCAAGCTTAAGGATAAGAGCAAGGCACGTGATATTCAAGCGGGGGTCAACTTGAGTGGAAACTTGCCTGGAGGTCTTGGGTCTGCGAGTGGCGAAGCCGACGTCGCTATTAAAAATACTATGAAAGAGGTTACGGGAGAGACTACGATAAGCGTGTCTTGGAGCGGCGGTGGGGAAGTCAAACCTGACAGTGTCACAGAATGGAATATGGATACGCTTAAGCAAGCTGCGATTGCATTCCCGGATAAAGTTGCTCTTACTCCGCAGAGGATATAGTGAGTCCTTCCTTGCTCGCTTAATATGCAAAAGGTGACTTCTGACTAATTGTGCCTAGTGCCATTGTCACCAAATACACCAGTTTGAAGAGTTTCAATGAGAAAGCCCACGCGGAAGGATCACCGCTGAAGGGGTCGGCTCTTGACTATGATAATGCTGGTGTCTACACCAGCACTCTTCTCGACGCCTATCTTTATTACAAGAGCATGTGGAAAACTTTGCAAGTCAGTAGGTATTCATCAAACTCTCTGTCTGGTTCAGAAGTATTTCTAATACAGTTAGCTGCATCGGATCTTGAGGACGACCTTGTGACATTGGAGTTCACCAAATGCCACGAAGACAAGCTCAAGGTTTACGGCGATCAACTTAAAGCAGATTATGATCTTCTGTTGACAACATATAACACCGATCTAGAGGCTTACAACAAGGCAACGGATAAGACAGACCGCAAGAAGCCCGTAAAACCAAACAGGCCAAATGCATGCCAGCGGTATCAACCTGATATCTTTGGCCTGGATAAAGCAAAGAATGATTGTAGACTCGAGATGATCAAGATTGTGCAAGAGGTATTTTATGACTGTGTCTCTGTTCAAGCGAGAGTGCTAACAATTACAGGTCGATTTGATCACTTACAGTCCCATCGTGGCAGTTGACCCGGATCGAAAACCACAATTCCTTAGTCCTGCAATATTCAGGATGCTTCTACCAGTGAGTATTCACTCCATTTTCCGCGCTAGCTTTAGTCTTATCGTTTAGATCTCATCTCGAAAAACTCCTGGATCTACCACAAACGTACCAGGTACAACACCGCCCACAGTCCCACCGGTCACCGTTACCGGCAGCGTCGTCAGTAACGAGCTTTACAAGGGATATGTACCATCTCCACTACTATTCAACCAGATGCTCACGAAATATGCTGGTGGATTAACTGGCATTCTCTTCGATAGCTTTTGGGCTGGCCAAATAGACCTGGGCAACGACGACTTGAAGTTTTTTTGCGCACTCGATAGCGAAGTCCGCCCGATTCCTTCCATGTGGACTCCAACGGAGGTTCACTACCAGCAAGACGGTCTCGGCTACATCTATGGAATAGGCTTCAAATACAACAATGGCAGCGTGAAGAGGTGGGGCCCGCACCCTGAAAATCCATGGCAAATATTGCCTATCCCAGCAGGCCAAAAAATCAAAGCGATTGAAGTCCCTTCGCAAGACCAATATCACAGAGTCCCTGTCCCCAATGGATTCAAGATCCAGGTTCTCCAGGAAGAACCTCATGAGTACAAGTGGCTACAGTCAAATGACTATCCGGAGGCGTCTAATTCCAACAAGAACAACACGCTTTGGTCTACAACATATGGGAAGTTTTCGCCGTGGGGGTATTCTCTCATTGGGTTTTGGGGACAGTACGGCCAGGCTATTAATCGTTTGGGTTTTATCTGGGGTAGAGATTAATAATTGTGGGCTGTCTCATTTGGGATCCTAACGAGATTTGCGGTTAGAATGTGAATTATGTGGCCTGTCTGGCTGGTAGTGTCCGATAGAGGGACGTCTTATTTAATCAACTTCCACGACAAACGGTTCGAACCTTGAAAGTAATCGCAACACTGATATCACAATGAGAATCCCATACATGGTCCAAATAGCCTTTGGAAGTCATCGGAACATCTCATCTCATATAAAACGCCTCACCCTCCAATAGTTCTATGTTTTCCTTCTACTATTCGTCCTATCCAAACGACTAATACCCTTTCAGAGGAGATTAAAGGAATAATCTTGGGAGGCCATTTACGAGAATAGCTCTTCAAGGTTCCGCAGCGTTCATTCTTTCTTACTAATAGCCACATACTCAAGACAATGCCTAACAACCGGGAAGTCCCTCGTCGCGTCAACCTGCCAATTAGACACAGCAAACCGACAAGCAGGCCGGCCGTCCCAGCTTGTCCCAGACACATAGACTTTTCCGGTAGCGTTAATCCTCTGCACCAACTCCGCGTTCACCTCCTCATCTTTCGCCCTGAATAGCACGATTATGTAGATGCTGGCGAGAGATTCCTCTTTGGAACCCGACGACTGGGGCAGCAACTCATAGGAAGGACTGTCCAGAATGAAGTCGGCAATCATACGAGCTAGCACGATCTGGCGCTCGAGCATCTCGCGGTAGCCGGTGCGGCCGTAGGCTGTTAGAGTCGCGTAAACGGGTAGTGCGCGTAGGCGGCGGGAGTTCTCGATGCCGATGTTGAGGGGGGAGGGGATGGCGTCGCTGCCTGCCGTGGCGTTTAGGTAGGCGGCATTTGGGTTCCAGAAGACGGACTGGGCTATGTCGCGGTGGCGGCTGACGAAGAAGCCACAGTCGTAGGGCTTGGGTGAGTTTATTAGTACGAGATCTTTTGGAGATAGGTCTTTGGAGGGTTGAGGTTTGGGGGTGTGGGACTCGGTATGGGTCTTGGGAAGCACAAACCACGTTCAGCAACTTGTGGCCATCTCCTGTAATTGAGTCCGCTAGTTCCATGCCTTCACAGCCTTGTGTGATGATCTCGTATGTTTTTCCTGCAAGAACTCTTCCGAGGATACCGAAGGCTTGATAGGGTCAGCAGAGTCAAGGTTAGAAAGAAAGATGGTGTCGACGAGTTTGCTTTAATCAATATTATGAAATAGACTATCGAGAATAAAAGGATAGTTGAATATTGAGTAGAAAATAAATGCAGAGGGAGCGCAAGCCTGGACTGTATTAGAACACTCACCTCCGTCGACATGTATCCAAGCACCGTAGATATCGCACAACTTTCTGATTTTCTGCATTTCAGCTAGCCCGGACGTGGCAAAAAGCCCGGTATTGACCTCCGCAGCAGAGATGGCAACAATTGAAGCAACGCCTGGCTGTTGAAGAAGTTTCTCAAGGAGCTCCATGTCAAACTTATATGGTTGCTCTCTCAAACCAACAGTCTTGACTGAAGCCCGTCCAAGGCCAATCAAAGCTGCTGCTTTGCCGAGAGACGAATGGGGCACTGTGGTCAGGAGCTGAATCTTGTCCAAGCCCGCACGATGCAAAGCCTCGTAAATGCCAACCTCGCCAACGCTCACTGACGACGTGTTCCGAATCGAGATCACGTATTCTCTTCCACAAGCCAGGCCGACAACATTGCTTGCCGTTGCTCCTGTAGTGAAAGTACGATGTTGCCACTGCGCCGGATCTAGCATTAGTAACTCGCACAAGAGCGAAAGAGCCCTATCTTCCAACTCGGTCGCTATGGTTTCTTTTGGTAGATGAATTTGAACATTCTGATCATACGCTGTCGTCAAGTTGTCTGCGAGAGAGGCAGCAGGTGTGGATCCGCCAGTTACGAAGCCGTAGTAGTTGGGGGAACGGCTTGAGGCATTGAAGCCAGGTGCAATATCTTCCCGAAGGTGCTGTATTACCTTCTGCACTCCGAGACCAGCATCTGGGAGGTGCTGAATAAGGCTCTCGCGTGCTTGGGTCAGATATTTTTGGCTGGGCAATACTGTATCGGGGATTGGGCCAGTGTGAAGCTGTGCAATGGCGGTGGACAGCTTTGCTATCGCATCCTGATCGTCAAACATTTGGTCCACGTGTTGAATACTGAACTTGTTGTTTTGTTAGCTGAAGTTGTCGTCGTGAATACGACAAAAATTTACGGGTCACGTGGGTTTCAGTCTTGGCGCGTTTTCGAGTTTCGGTTCAACCCGCGTACGCGACTGGGAAGACATCGACATGGACATCACCAGGCACCATCCACAATTCAACGCCATTGCGACCTGCCAGACAGACGAGCAAACTACCGAAGGCTCGATGTTGACCATTGTACTGACAATGTGCCGCCCGAATGACGCGGAATAACCTGAACGAGCACCTCGCCTGGTTGTTGTCCGAAAAGCCATTCATTCCATCGTCCTTAGCAGTCTTGTCTTTCAATTCAGAGGTCCCTCCGAGCTCGACAACACGCTCTGGAGTCTCTACCTCTGACTCCGGGCCTGAGTCTGAGCTAAACCATGCTACCGATGCAACACATGTCCATCAATCCTCTACCGGGACGATACCAACCGCCACCCGACCGCTACATCCAACCCGGTTGCAGAACCTTTCTAGGGGAAAAGAGACTGCCCCGGATATGGCCAGATTGCGAACTGCTCCAGGCTCGTCAGCGAAGCCTAGATTGATGATGCAATGTCTCCAATCCCAATCTTCGACGCCCTCCGACTTTTCTCCTAACAGGATCCAAATCGCTGCTCACACCAATGGTACGCAGCAACAAAATATCTTCACAGGATTTTGAAATCTGCTAATTCATGACGCAGATAATCAAACCAACTACCCAACCACTCGCCAACCCACCACAGCAAATACATCATGCCCCACACTTCACACTAGCGGGTCTGTATTGCGACTACCGAGCAATCAAGTTACCAAATTGGAGGGTGTTGATGCCATCGACCTAACCGGAGACTCTCAATTGCTTCTATCTTCAAGTCCCGTCGCGGTTCAAAAGAGCAAGAAACGTAAAAGTGATGAATTCGAGTCAAACCTTCATCAACGGTCGCGTTCTACCAGAAAGAAGATATCTGCGCCCGAAACTCTGCCACAAAATGGGGGTTCTGGAGAATTTACTTCTATCGATGCTATTATTAACGACCCTCCTCCACCCTATTCCACTCTCGCACAATACCGGACAGAACACAGCGAGGATGAACCAGAGGATTGGCGAGAGGGCGACTTCCAAACCGAACCTCTATTTCCTGTTGATCATGACGAGGAAGAGTATTTCTTCACGGAGACACGAATCACCACTGAAACCCGAAAGCGAAGATCTCTGAGCCGTGTTCCTTCCGATACGATGTCTCCCGCTCCAAAACTGAGTAAACGGGACCCTAATCCCTCGCCCATGAAAGCTGAAGCATCTTTTCCGAAATACGGCGGTGGTCCACCTAGTAGTTGGCAAAGTAACAAACGGCGCGCTATCACGGATTCTGTCGCAGATTCTGAGGACGAAGATGAATATGGCACCTTGGAAACACAACCAGATTTTTCCTTTCAAGCCTCTGTTAATTCTCCTAATGTTTCTCCCACATGTAGGAGATTGGTTCAAGAGGGCTTCATTGTCAAAAGTGAAGTTGCGTCTTCTTTACCGCAGCGGCGCTCTCCAATCAAGCCGACCAAAATTTCAAGTTCACAGCAGACAGTAAAGTTAGCAAGTTCCGCAGCTGCCGTCAAGATCAATCCCTCGCCGTTCCAACG
Organism: Lepidopterella palustris CBS 459.81; assembly: GCA_001692735.1. Lineage (NCBI taxonomy): Eukaryota > Fungi > Ascomycota > Dothideomycetes > Mytilinidiales > Argynnaceae > Lepidopterella > Lepidopterella palustris. The sequence continues at coordinate 27,215 of KV745231.1, forward strand.
CGACTCTCCTTCGAAAAGCCAGATCATTCCTGATTCACCGAATCTCAGCGAGAAGCAGCCGACTCTGCCGGAGGATGAACGCGAGGGAAAAGCCCTTTTAGAGTTATTTTTGAAAATTTCTGCTTCTGATCTGCGAAGAACCCTAGAAGCTACTTCCTCGAGTCTGCAGGCTAAGTCCGCGGAATCCGTCCCCTATTACTTGTCCGGGGAGTTACCGTCGGAGCTACAAGAACAGACTACGCAGCTGATAAACAAGAAACAGTCACTTGTTCGTCTGTTAGTCCTGAAAGAACAATGCGGAAAACACGAAGAGAAAATGAGGAAATTGAGCGAGAGAATGATGGCTGCCATTCAAAATGTAGGCATTCCGAATCAAACTGACGTAGATGAGGGCAAAGAAGTCATTGCTACCATCCGAAAAATTAAAATGGAAATTTTCTCCCTTCTTGGGTCAGCAGGGCTGTTGGAAATCTTACGCGCGCAACAGATTTCGGACGAGCAATCGTCGGAAAAATCGAAAGTTGTTGTTCATTCGACCCAAATCACCCCAACGTCAGAAAATCCTACCACGCGAGCTCTGCCAGCTTCAAGCGCTGTCGAACAGACCCAGTATGTCAAGCAGACTCAGGTACCATTAAAAGAGTCATGGACTCCTGCAAGACAAATCTGGTTCGCCCCATCTCCAGCGCCATTTGAATCGTCACCTGAGCGGAAAGATCAAGATTTCCAGGCCAAGAAATCAAATCATAGCAACACATTGAATCATACTGTTCCTAGCTTCGAGGCGTCTAGCTCGAGTCCGAAGAGGTTTGGCGGGAAGGTACAAGCTCTTGCGGTACCGTGTCACAACGAAAATACGGTTCAAGTATCCACCGGAGAGCGGAGCGAAGAGCAGAACGCCGGTTACTGCACACCGGATGAGTATCCGTTCGACGATGATGAGAATCTGTTCAGTACTGTAATGGGCACTCCACCTACACGGGTGGAAGAGTATGAAGATGGCTTCGATCAAGATTACGAACAGGAAATGCTTGACATAGCTGAAGACGTGGAGACCAAAGCCAATAAGACGGTGTTTGACTGGAAGGCTAATTCAAGAGATGTCTTTAGCGAGACCTCTGGAAACCAAGGCCGCCAGCAACATACAATTGCCCGGACGCCTCCGAAGAAGTCGCAGCCAACAAAGCCCGGAATTAATCAAGATTTAATGAAGTATCGGTGGTCACCTGATGTTAAGCAGGTATTGAAAACGCGATTTCATCTCAGAGGTTTCCGGCCAAATCAACTAGAAGCCATTAATGCCACGCTCTCCGGCAAAGATGTCTTTGTCCTTATGCCCACGGGCGGTGGCAAGTCTCTTTGTTATCAATTACCTTCAGTGGTAACGTCCGGGAAGACCCGTGGAGTTACGATTGTCATCTCGCCATTATTGAGCTTGATGGAGGACCAAGTCAATCATCTTAAAGCTCTCAACATTCAAGCGTTGATGATCAACGGCGACTCTAGTCCAGATGCCCGCAAGTTCATCACGACTGCGCTTCGAGACCCTAACGTGGAGAAATTCATCCAGCTTCTGTATGTCACACCGGAAATGCTAAGCAAGAATCAAACTATGGTCAATGCTTTCAAGGACTTGCACGCGAGAGGCCGCCTGGCGAGGATTGTCATTGACGAAGCCCACTGCGTGAGTCAGTGGGGTCACGACTTCCGACCAGACTACAAAGCCCTCGGCGAAGTACGACGACAATTCACCGGCGTCCCCGTTATGGCGTTGACGGCGACGGCCACCCAGATGGTCAAAAAGGACGTCATGTTCAATCTGGGCATCGATGGCTGTGAAGTATTCACACAGAGCTTCAACCGGCCCAATCTGTCTTACGAAATTCTAAAGAAGGGCAAGGATTTACTTAACAGCATTGCCGAGACGATAAAGGGCAAGTACAGAGGTAAGTCCGGAATTGTGTATTGCCTTTCGCGTAAGACTTGCGAAGATGTTGCCACGAAACTTCGAGAAATTCACAAAATTAAGGCGTACCATTACCACGCGGGGCTGGAAGCTCAGGAAAGGTCTACAATTCAAAAGCAATGGCAGCAAGGTACATATGATGTCATTGTCGCCACAATCGCTTTCGGCATGGGCATCGACAAGCCGGACGTGCGGTTCGTCATCCACCACAGCCTTCCGAAAAGCTTGGAAGGCTATTATCAAGAGACAGGTCGGGCAGGCCGTGATGGAAAACGTTCAGGCTGCTATCTCTATTACGGATACCAAGACACGAATGTTATCAGACGGATGATCGACGAAGGCGATGGCAGCTGGGAGCAAAAGGAACGGCAGCGCGAGATGCTTCGAAATGTTGTGCAGTTTTGTGAGAACCGAAGCGACTGCCGTAGAGTTCAGGTTCTGAAGTACTTTAGCGAGTCATTCCGTCGCGAGGATTGCAACAATTCCTGCGACAATTGCAAGTCAGACTGCATTTTCGAAAGCAGAGACGTCACGGATTATGCAGCGGCTGCTGTAAGTTTGGTGTCCAAGCTACAAGAGAGGAAAGTGACTCTACTACACTGCGTCGATGTGTTTCGTGGTGGGAAGGGGAAAAAGATCAACAGCCACGCGGAGCTCGAAGAATATGGCTTTGGTGCAGATCTGGAGCGGGGAGATGTGGAGCGTCTTTTTCATCAGCTTCTAGATGAGAACGCGCTTGCAGAGAGGAGCGTCATGAACAAGGCAGGGTTCGCTTCAAATTACCTTCTCGTAAGTGCAGCGATCATGGAATGGAATGTTGCATTACTAACTTCTAGTAGCTTGGTAAGAGGAGTGACGATTATCTCAAGCGAAGAAAGCGTGTCAATCTCCAAGTACGGATCTCGCCAAACGGAAAGGCGAAGGCAGCAAAGTCCATTACAAAGAAACCGGCCAAGAAAGGAACTACTGGAGTGGCTGCAGCCAAACCGGATTACCCCTCGACGAACGTTTCTTCTCCAATCCAGGCGGCATCCAAGAGACGTAATCGGCATGTTGTTAACGACGAGGATGGTGAAGGCGAAATCGAACTGCACAACAACGGTTATGCTCACGATGATTTTGTTGTGAACGATGACTCATTTGACACTGAAGACGGCGAAGATGATGGCTTTGAGCCCGTGAGAGAGAAACAAGCCGGACGAACATCCAAATCCGATAAGACCAGGGTCCTTGGACCTCCCATTACTGTCGACCAAAGAGTTGCTAGCCTGAACGAAATGCAACGAATAGTGCTGGAAAACTTCATGGTCTACGCAAAACCCATGGCGCTGGAAATCATGGTTAACAAGGGCCTGCGAAGTCAACCTTTCTCCGACACCATCCTGCGTGAGATGGGAATCGAACTTCCTACCACGCCAGATCAAATGCTGCGCCTCCAGGGCATCAATCCCGAGATGGTACGACTCCACGGGAAGAAGTTCATCAGTCTGACCAAGCAATCCAAACAGATTTATGAGAAACATCAGCAGAAGGACAAGGAACAGCAGGACGAGGTCCTGGAGGATCCGAACCGCGAGATCGTAAATCTGGTCAGCGAGAGCGAAGCGGAGGAAGAGAGCAACTATTCCAGTTCCGTCTTCGACGAGGAGGACGAACCGCTTGTGCAAAGCCAATATTTCGCTCCACCCGAGGTTGAGGCTTTCAATAAACAGGCATCGCAATTTGAACCTTCCAAGTCTCTGCCACCTCAGCACACTTCCACCAGCTCGCGCTACCCCGCTAAAGGTGGCGCGAAGAGCAAAGGCGGCTGGTCTAAAAGCGGCTACTCGAAGGGCGGTAGGAGGCCGTCTGGCGGTGGTTATACCAGAAATCGGAGTGCGGCTGGCATATCAAAGAAGGGATCGGGTAGAAAGAGCGCTGCAGGTGGTGGCAGGAGCTCAAGTGGGGTTGGTGGCGGTGGTTCGAGACGAGGTGGAGGAGGTAGTGGAGGCGGATTTGGGGCTATCGGTATGATGCCGACTTGATGACTTTCATGTTCATTGTGACTAGATGCATGGCTGGCGTTTTGAAGGGCGTTCACTGTTGATACCGGTGGCTCCTTGATCTCAAGTTTCGGTGTCCCCAAGAGTAGCTTCTTTGATGAACTCTCGCTGTGTTGAATTGAGTTGAGGTGGATGATTGCATGCTTATTTATTTATTTTTGGAGACGGTCATGGGTCAGCTCGTTTGATGTAGACGCTCCTATTTATGGTGGTTCATTATATCACTAAGGCAACATCTCTCAATAGCCTAACATTATGCATACTACCTCTTCGTCATCACTCGGGTACGACGCACTCTTTCCCCAGCTCATCAACTCATCGGCCCATCAGCGACCAGACAAGATGGAGCAAGCTGCCCGCATTAACGACACCAGAGGCATCAAAGCCACCCAGCACTGTCAGCCATAGTGAGCCCCTCTTTTCTCCGTCTCTCATTCTCCACTCCACGGCGCAGAAATTTTGTTGCGCGCGGTAACAGATCGATTTTTGCTTAGGCTTAGGGGTATTAGGGGTAAACCAACACCAACACCAACAGAGTTCCGTCAAGCCTCGTAACCAGGAAGCAGTCCACACAAAACACGTTGCAAAACATACAGAAATTCAAACTTCAAGAGTCGAAGACTCGAGAGCCCTTTTTCCCCTTTTTTTTTTTTTTTTTTTTTTTTTTTTTTT
>KV745232.1:0-31831 GCA_001692735.1 Lepidopterella palustris CBS 459.81
AACTCTCGTGTATATAAGGTACCTGAACCTCTTAGATAGCAAGACAAGGAAGACAATTTCGAACTCCCGAACCGAACTGCTCGGCCAGTTCGACAGGCGGGAATTGGTCTGCCTCCATGCAACCTCGGCTCAAAATCACTTTATCCAACTCCGTGCTACCGTGGGAACATTTGCAGATAGGACCTTATATCCAAGTGATTCCGTCGTAGACTCGATCGCGAAGCCCCCGCGGGAGTCGTAGGAAGGAGAAGGGTTTATCTTGTGACCGCTCTTTGACGAGTTGAAACCTCCAGTGTGGGTTTCTCCATGGCGTATGAGGCCGCAATGCCTGGGACGACCTGGGGAAGGCCAGGGGAAAGTTGCCAAAGATTGGATTGTTAGGGGGTGGGATTTGGTTTGTGGAGACGGTACGGACTTGCTTAGAGTTCTGGGAAAGGGTGGTGATGAGACGAGCGAGGTACTATTGGTTTGCAGTGTGGAGTTGTATTCTATAGTTTTATAAATTAGCCTTGTGGTTTAGAGACGCAACGTCAACATTATTATGGTTGTGTAGAAATTCTCTTTGTAAAAAAGGCTTCGATCAAAATTTCGGCCACTTTGCAAGGAAATCCGGTCCTGAGGCCGAATCCAGTCCGGGAAACTTTTTTGATTTGATGCGGGACAATTGATAATGATGTTTACTATGGTTTGTTTTCTTCGAGTCCAGAGCCCAAGTACCGAGAGTGGTCAAGTGTGAGATTTCAGCTAAAGCTCATTTAACACCATATGTATGAAAACCCAAGGTCCTTTTGGAGCATTTCCGAGAACGCAAGGAAATAAATAAGTAAAGCCTAGGCCAACCTACTGCTTAGACTCAATAAAGAAAGATGCAGCGCGATCACCCGCGATCCTCCCAAATACGACGCACTCCAGCAACGATGAACCTCCAAGTCTGTTTCCGCCATGAACGCCGCCAGTAACCTCGCCAGCCGCCCAAAGACCCTTGATGGGCTCTCCACCAGCCTTGATTACCTCGCTCTGCTCGTTGATAACAACACCACCCATCGTAAAATGGACCACAGGCGTAACTCTGCCGACATATAGGATCGAATCAGGCGTGACATCTGTCAGGGTCCAGTTTGCAAACGAAGTACGACCGAATGGATCAGCGACTCGACCTGCAGCCGCGTCTGCGTACTCTTGAATTGTGGAGAGAGCATTTGGTCCAAGATCCGCCGCGGCAATCTTGCGCATCAAACCTTTCCAGAGATAGAAATCAATATGGGACTTGGCGGCATTGTACACACCTTCGTCCAACACTAGTTGCACATCCCACTGCCGTGGTGATGCGTCAGTAGCAGGGTTGCTTATGATAGCATTCGTCACGTTCTCTCTTGTCTCAAGTTCGTCGAAGAAACGTTTGTCGTCATGCAGGAGAAGACCGCCTTCGCCGCGAAGAACTTCTGCGGCCAGAAACTTGATTGGAGCGGAGGGGTTCTTCGGGTCGACGAATCCGGTGGGATGAACTTGCACAAGCTCCATGTCAATCAGTTCCGCACCGACATCTGTGAGAAGCTTTTGCGAGCCTGGCCTTGGATCGTTGGTGGAGGGGAATCCGGCCAGGTCCGGGCGATAATATGCAAGCAATCCCTCAGCGTCCCCGGCGAAGCCACCGCTAGCAAACACAACAGGTCCATGTAGCGCCTTCGATTCTTCTCCTTCGCAAGAGTACTCCACTCCTGTGACTTCGCCACCAGTTTGCAGCACCTTGGTGACAAGGCATGAAGTCTTGAGCTGGAACAGTGGGCTGGCCTTGAGAGAATTCAGGAGTGTCGTTACGATGGAAGCACCAGGAGGTGTTTGTCCCGCACCGCGATGCGTGCGTGGCTTGCTGTGGCCACCCAGTTGGGCAACTTTGCTCAGGTCTATACCCTTCTCGTCGACAAGCCAATATACTGCACTGCTGGAAGAATTGGTTAACGTAGAGATAAGCTTCTCTCGTTTGTCACGCGAGGTTGCGAGCGCTTTGCCGGCCGACTTTAAGGTGTCATCGTAGAAGTCGATGTCCGAACCTAGTTGATATCTGGTTGGAGCACCATTGATTCCAGACGATGCTTTGATAGAATTGCCTCCGGGTTTGGGGGAGCGCTCCAGTAGGTGGACGGGGACGTTGTGAGCAACAAGCTGCGAAGCAGCGGAAAGACCTGCTAGACCTGAGCCGACGACAATAGCTCCGCCTTTGGCCAAAGAGTGAGCGGGAACGAGTTTCGTTGTGCTGGTCATTTTGCGGTTATTGTAGAGGTAGGCAGCGAGAATACCAAAAACAGAGAGTGTGAGAAAAGTAAGAGCCCGTCTACGACTCATCATGAGGGATTTGAAGCTTCCATGAAGTATCTTTATTAGCGACTGGAACACTCGGAAGTAGTGTTGTCAGATTAAAGAGTATGGAGAAGAGTATCAGGTGATTGTCACGTCTTCCTATATGCCATCTATAAGGAAGGCCCAGAGCCCGGTAACACTACCTTCCGAACCGGATTTGGATACATTCAAGGGTGAAATTATGTACGCTTGATTCTGCTGCGTGTCTAGTCGCACGCAGATGGATTAGATTATGGATGAAGTCGATAGAGAAGACAATGCGAGGCTTTCAGTATAATGTAGCATTGGAACTTCTGAGCACGCTTATCAGTCCTCAGACTTTTTCCTCCATAAGCGCGCCAAGTCTTTTTGTCTTTCTGGTCCGTCTCCGAAGAGAAATTCCGTCCCACTTCCCAGGCGCAGAGAACGATATATCAAAGAGACGAAGACTTTATTCGTGCCGCGATCGCGATAAGAGTGGTGATCATAAACTCCTTGCTAGGCTTGAAAACCTACATAAATATTTTTGAACTACAAAACATACAAATACCGCCATATCTCTAATTAACTTTCTGCGCTGGATCTAGCCTTCTCTTGCTCATTCAACCAAGCCTCATATTCCTCCCTCCACCTTAAATATACTGCAATATCACTCTTCTCCAACCCATCAACTCTTATATTCTCCTCCTCATTGCTGCTCACACCCCCAATCAAATCATCTCCCTTACCCTCCCCTCCCCTGACCGACCTCCTTCTACTCCCGTTCCACCGCCAATACCGTCTTTCAACCCACCGCCACAGCACCAATGCTAACCCCGCCACGCCAGTAATAAACGGAATCAGCTGGCCCACGCTTCCCAACCCCACCAATCCAGAAATGTGGTTCCAGCGAATCGTAAGCTCCAGTTGCAGTATGATGGCTACATGAAACACGAAATCGTAGAATGCGTAATACCACGAGACCTCCTTCGCATCTTTATGCGATAAAACGGCTAAAAGTACCGACGAAGCGAGAGCAGTGGCGTCAGGGGAGGGTAGGCGACGGTTCTGTGGATAGTGCATGGCGGTATACATTCGATAGGGCCCGCTGCGGGGTTCCATGATGCGGGCGCGGCGGAGGTGGGTGTAGAATGTGAGGGCCTGACTCGGAAGGCGGAACTGGAGAAGTGCGATGATGGGGAGCATGTTGCAGGTAAGGTATGAGGGGAATTTGGCGGAACCCTCTTCACTGGTGTTGTCGATATGGTGAGGGTTTGAGCGGTACGGCCATGGCAGTGCGATCTTGAAGCGGCCGTTGATGAGGCTTGTGGGCGAGGGCTTGGACGAGCTGGGGGAGTAGGACGCAATACAATATTTGAGGTATTGTTCACCGTGATAAATGTCCTCCAGGAAGGTGGTGGTGGAGTAGGGGCTGTAGCGTAAAGAGGGTGTAGAGCATGATGCGGCTTTGGATTCAGATACTGTTGATCTACAATCGGAGCATGTGCTGCATGATTTGGCAGAGTGAGTGTGTATTGTGTACCAGGATGCTCGGTCGGATTCCGGTTGCTGCGTTTGCGTTATGTGACCTTCGCCTTCAGAATGTGTTTCTTCTCCTACCACGATTGCACTTGAGCATAGGGTGATGCGCGAATTCGAGTGCGTGTCTCCAGTGCCTTGGATGCTTGAGCGTTCCTCTTTAGTAACAGAGAGAAGCTCTCGGCGGAACTGCTCGCGAGCTCCTTTCCGTTTCCAGTATAGGATCACCCTTGTGGCACCGACAGCCTTCCAATATAGCTCGTAGCAAACCAGCCATACCGCCCCCACCTTCATAGCGGTTCTACACCAGCCATACGCGTTGACTTTCACAACGTACATGACATACGTTCCGCACGGTGTGGGCAAAAATAGATCGAGGCCTCGGAAATAAAACCAGATATTAAGCATCACGAAGCTACAGTACACTAACTCGCGCACAATCAATCGTACCGAGGTGCTGCGGACGTTGCCGGGAGAATACCGCGAGTCTGCACGCACGCCCATTATGCATGACCAAAGCAGAACTTGCAATAGGATGAAAGCCTCGATGGCGTAGGTTGAAGACGCATGGAGGGTGAAAATGAAAGTAACGATAAGTATTCCGATGGTGAAGATGGTGATACTATCGCGCAGTATCTGTGCTTGCGAGAGAAGGAAGTAGTTGGCAAACCAGACGGCCAGGGTCTGCGTGTATATGCCGATTCGGATGCCTGGGCCATATATGTCGTTGTTGCCAGTGAATCCGCAATGCATTGAAGATCGGCCTTCGTGCAAGGAAAATTCTGGATGCTCTTGATCGATGGTAACATGACGGTCGAGAGGCTGGGCGTTTGAGGGTACTAAAAGGATTAGAACAGAAACATATGCTATTGGAAAGAAAAATGATATGGCTCTGCTAGAAGACATTGTATACGAGGAAAGCGAACTTAGAAGTAAATGTGTCAGAGTTGTCCCAATACCTTATTATCAAGAAGTCGAGGAGGGTTGCTGTGCCGCAGAGGCTGCGACGAGGGGCGTTTCTCGAAGCGCCGGGGTGGGCTGCGCGATGGCATACGGCAACTAACCTTGACCTCTTTAACTTATGAGCCACATAATAAGGCGTACAATTAGGAGTATGAATGTCTACAATGCCAGCAGAAGGGAATGAACTTGAGCGAATAGAAATTAGCACATGGGCTTGCAGTGCATGTCGGATTGATCGTGGCGATTCGCATAAATACGTTGGGTTTATGTATGGGGATAAAGTGATGTAGAGATCAAGACTGAGATTATTTTGATGAGATCGCTTAGGATGAAGTTGCCTTTGAGTATCATTGAGGAGTGCGTATGTAAGGACGCGATGGTGCCGTGGTAGCATCTACAACATTATGTTTGATGAAACATTTTCTCCCAACAAAAGGAAAATACAGAATCCCCTTGAACACCATAATACTATTGTCCTCCTCTTGGTCGCCTTAACCACCCAAGCCATCCTCTTCGCCATTTGAAACCAATCAAAGGCCATATCATTATGTACCAGAAGCCGACGAACTCATCAACGCAAATCACGTTGATTAATTTCATCCTTCAGAAGCGCCATCTCGTTGGTCGTGGAGGAATCCTACATCACTGTGCATGGAATGCAGCAGCACGAGCAGTCGTCGGTTTCGATGCAGTGGCAGCCGGGCTTGACAGGCTTTAAAACAGACGAGGAGGTGGAGGAGGCGATGGAGCCCTTCGTTGATGGAGGCATGCTCGTGGATCGGTCGCGTTTCTGAGGTATGTTGTAGTCTGAAATCTGCAAGGTGCAAGGCGCGGTTGAGAAAGCCTGCGGCACAGTTAGTGTAACCCTTGACTTTCCATCCCTAATCATATGGCCACTCACGGCTAAAACTGCGATTTTGTAATATGTAAACAGTACTCTGTACACAGTCTATGGAGGAAAAGAAGTGATGAAGAAAGCCGAGTAAGGCTGGCAGTGGGTTTTAATATTGCAGTTCAGCTCCTAGAAGATGCTTGGCGGTGACGTTGCGCCACAGCGTTTGCCCACGCTAAATTTAGTGCGGGACGCGCGCGCGAACTGCAGCACGAGCAGATAAATCCATATCGAACGTATTAGGACATGCCCTTATTACCGAAAGAACTCGGAGACTATGTTGTGTCGCTTTAGAAATTCTCCTGAGGCACAGCGGATTGCGAGGTACGAATTCCCAATGGCAGTTCGTTCTCAACATCGCCCGATAAATTTGTCTGGTGAGGTGTATAGATTCATTTATTAATGGGAGATGATCAGACGATGACTTGTGTCAAATATCCATTCTTCTACCTGAAAGACACAACATCGTGAAACTTGGGTATTTCGGACTCGGGCATGACGCGCGTAACCATATGGGAACCCAGACTCGTGAAAACCGCCGCCATACCAATCCATAGCCATCAATGTCTTGTAAACCATCACACGTCTCTCCTAATATTGAATTAGTGTCTATTTGCAACGAGATGCCGGCGGCTATTACCAAGTCATCCCTGTATTCTCAACATAAGGCGTCTTTACAGCGTTATAGTCGCTGAACGGATTATCCTCGTCTAAGTCTTCTTCTGGTTCGCTCTCGCTCTCGTCTGCTTTCTGCTTGCCAGCTGCTGGAAATTGAGGCTGCGCAGGCGTGGGAATACCGCTCGGTCTCGGAGGCTTCGGCGGCACTGCCTTGTTCAGACTGAGCCCTGCGAAGACCGCCTCAACACTGCGCGTCGCGGTAGGGCTCTGAGGCGATGATGGTGCATGTTGGTACCCTTCGTTTTCGCTGTCGCTATCGTCGTCGATGCTCTTATCCATAATCTCAAAGGCCATCAACGCTTTGACCAATTCGTCGTTCGCACTAAGTAGACTGCCAATCCATTGGTCTGATTCTACGAGCTGAATATACCGCAGAATCTGGCGTCTTAGGAGCTTGCAGGTCTCGAACCGAGACATCACCTCCGGATTGCTGCTCACTCGTTGTTCCTCGCGGTTGATCAACTGAAGTGCGTTCAGGAGATTGGTGCTGGCCACCGAAGCCGTAGCGATCGTCTCTAGGAGTTGGTGCTTTTCCTTCTCGAGATTGAAGGGTTTGCTTTTGCCCTTCTTTTCCTTTTTGAACAATGACGAGCTTGGGAGGGGGGCCGCGCCGAGAGAAACTGGCCGAGGTGCTGACGCCGATGCGGCCGGCACGGGTGGGGAAGACCTTCGTCGGGTGGCAACAGTCGGTGATGTCGGTGACGAAGCATTCTCACGTTCCGCCTCTGCCTCCGTCTCACGCAGCACTCTTGACTGATGCGGCTGTGGGCGTTTCGTATGGGGTAATTGCTTGTATAGAGCTGCAATTCTTTCCAATCCTGGGGTACCCTTGTACGCGACAGCCCACTGCCGAAATAGAACATTGCACTTTTGCCGGACCTCTGGATCCACCATGTCGTCCCTTGTAAGTAAACGGAGGCGTTCGAGTAGAGGTTCATCAGCAAATGCTCGTTGGAACCGGCTGCCGGCATTCTGGATTAACCCATCAAGGATCGTAAGAGCTCGGAGTTGGCGGTGAACACTTCCATATTTGCTATTGTACGAGTGAGTCGCGTGATAAGGGCCAATAGAGTTACGTAGACATACAGCTTTTTACGGATAGCCCTCGCAGCTTCTGTCGGCCCGGACTCTTGAATTCGGATGACTTCTATCAGGTCAACAATCCCGCCAAGATCGTTCTCCTCATATTGTTCGCTAGTCAGACGATCGATCTGAACTGTAACAGCCGAATACGGCTTCCGCTGTTTTTTCACCCATGCTCTTAGCGCATTGCCCAAGTACTGAAGAAAGCATAGCGGACAAGGATTCTCAAATATAGGGAGATCTTGAGGAGCACCAGGCTTGTGATAATGAATGGACTTTAATCTAGATCTTGATTTTGTTTGGGATTCGTGGGTTGATTTGAACAAAAGAGGCTTTTCTGAATACGGAGGGGGATCTTTAGGTCTGGGCAAGCGAGTGCTCGAATATTGAGGAAGATCAATGGCTTCGAAAGAACATGGAGATTGCATGCAACTCTCAAAAGCTAGAGCCATAGTAGACAAACGAAAAGGTGAATAGAAGTGGAAGGGGTATCACGAAAAGAAGATGAAACGGATGTGTATGATTCGAACGGGCGGCACATCACATTTATGAGAATACGCAGAGCTTACAGGACCACCGAACATTGCGATCGCTGGAGCACGAACCGATTCCGTCACAGGTTGCTACTTTCGGGTTCTACGGTACAATGGATACGTCGTTTTTCAGTTGAACCAAGAGCTGGCTGCAGGAGCTGGCCGTTTGTCAGAGGATTTGGCTTATGCGGGATTCGCTTGCATGAATCGATCATGGCGGAGTCGAGCAGCAGCAAACGAGGAATGCATGCCGCGAAAGGCAGAACATACTAAAAGCGTAAACGTCGAGCAATACTCAGACGGCCTTGTTGATGCGTAGGAAAATCCTAGGATGGCGATAGGCTGAATGAAGTCAAATCACCAGCTACGCGGGGAGCCGAAAGCTCGTGGACAAGGTTGTCAGGCAGCCGGGCGAAGGAGGGGCCGAGCTTGAGACCGCTAGATCGGCAAGCCTGAAAGCAATATGGAGACTTTAGGGAAACCCAAGTACACAAAGAAGAAGCGAAATGACACGGAAGAAGAACAGAGAGCAAAGGAGGTGTCGTCGGCGCTGTTGATATGGTATATTGTATGGGATGATGTCGGAGATGGTTAGGTTGCGAGCTTGTGATGGAATGCGGAAGTTCTTCGGAAGGAGTTTGCAGCTAGCCTAAAGGAGTCTGGACTAGAGGAAAAACGTTGTGCGACCCCGACCCCTCCACAGCTTGCTTCTTTGCATTCACGATCTCGCGTGAGACCTCAATTCTGGGTTACAAGGCGCAGTTCGAGCTGCTCCGCCCAGCCAGCGGTTGAATTCTACGAGGATAAACTGCGCACATGGGACTTGGATGCCTTGAAAGCCTGAGAGACAGCAATGGCGAGTGATGATGCAGACATGGTAATGCCCTCGCTGGAGCGAAGGTAGCGTTCCATATCTCTACACTCGTCAATTTAACTCGAGGATCCCTGGCGATTTGCTCACCAAGAATTTTTCAGCAGACCTATCGCGACTAACGCCCGCATAGCAGGAAATCCGATGTCGATCAATATACGCCTGTCAATCTACTTCAATCCTCCAGCCCGCCTTTTTCGCCTTGTTCGCCTTGTTCGCCTCATGATAGCAATATTAACTTCTCAGACCAGTCAAGAAATAATTATGAAGAAGATTATCACTATGGGCGGCGAAACTCTGTCATTGCTGAATACCTTGGCCTCAATGGAGGTGCAGAGACTCTTCCGAGACTCGAAAACGGCTGTCAGAACGCATCAGGCACTCGTAGTAGTCGCCGACATGGCGGTGGTATTGCGCAGCAGGATGTGAAAAACGCTGCAAAGACGACTGCGAGCAAATCTATAGTGGATTCTAGGAAGCAGCGAGTCTCTGATGGGCTGTGTACTACTAAGATCAGGAAGCATTCGACTGAGGCAGGGCACGTGAAGAATGAAGAAACGCATCTCGGCACTTCTGAAGCTACTCAAGCTCAGCGTATCGGTACCACAGAACAACCCCAAATTGCCCCACTCGCCTTGCCGGATCTCACCACGAACAAGCTCGACTCCTTTAGATTTCAAGCTTTTGACATTTCGGAAATCTCGTCACAAACTTTCAGCTCGCCAGCGATTCCTCTCGCATATTCGCCTACTTATTTGGATGCTGTGTGGGAAACGCAAGGACTCGAGCGCGTGGCCCACTCGGGCCAAGCTCAAGGAAACGATGGCATTAATGCCGTCCCCATATCTGGACCACCTGCACACAAGAAGAGAAAGTTAACGTCTCAAACAAAAGAATCAGCACTTACCCCAAGTAGCTTTGTTAAACCCTCGCGCAAAATTAATCATGAACGACCATTCTCTCCTGGCTGTATCGCTGGAGGCATAGTCCTCTTCACCTCACAGGATCTGCAGGACATAGCTTTTCCAGTCAGTGACTTGGATTTCACCGATAGCGAGCAGAATTATTCACCCTCTACGGTTGAGAGAACTAATCGAATCCCCGGTGAAACTTCAGAAGACCCCCTAGATTCGCTCACGTCTGCAGAGCTTGCCGAAATCGATGCCACCATTTCCACTATGTATTCCAACGTAGCAGAGCATGACGAAATTAACGACGACTTGATCAATTCAGATTTGCGGATTTTGATGGAGAGTACTCCCTATCTACGACAAGACGTAACTGCTACCTCTAATAATGAGGCTCTAGAAGATTTGGGTTTCCGGGAAGACGACGACGGTCTCGCCTTGCACGGTCCAAATGATACCAACCCTCACTCTGAATTACCGCCGAGATTCTCTGAATATATCCAGAAGCGTGACCGGATGGAGCAAAATCATCATCTTCCTTCTCCCAAAGTTACCCGGCTGAATACTAAAATCTTTGAAACTGCTCAGGATGAACGGTCGATCCCGACTGAAGACCGTAAACCCATCATCAGACCGCCTTTTCCAGACCAAAGCCGAGACAGATCGCCTATCATTGGGTTGTCAGCTGATATGTCACTCCGTACTTGTTTTCGGGTTGGAGAAGCGCTTAATGTTGGCTGCCAGGCTGTTCGTAACAGCAAAACCGTCATTATCGAGCTGTATGCGAGAGTGACTTCGTCTTGGAGGGAGCCAGAGAGTGGTATACAGAACTTTCTCTTCTGTGACCTTTTTCATGACCACCCTCCTTTCATGAATGGTGTCTACGAGCTCTGGAAAGGAGTGGAGTTGTGGGACTATGACAGCGGCAGGTTCCTCGTTAGTTCCGAGCAAATTCGAATGTGCAGATGCATTGGGAAGATGAAAAGAGACGGGAAGAGATGGAAACTTGTGATTCTCAATATTTGGGAGGCCGCCTGGGAGGACATCGATTTCGTGAAGGGGATTGTTTGTGCTTGAGCAAATATGAGACTCGGGCCGCCTATGCCCTGCTCTACTAACAGACCAGCTATTGCCTTTGTGCTCCTGAAGAATGAATTTGTTCCTGCGCCCTCGAATACAACGCCATTCGCAGACCACCCCTGATCACATGGGACGTTATTAGATGAAAGGAAGGTTAAAATGTCCGATGTCTCTAAAACAAGATAAAGACTACATGGAGGTCTTCGTGGAGGACTTGAATTATTGATCATATTCTTCATGTATCACCAGCCTTGCACACTAACATAACTGTTCATAACTTTTGACCTCTTCTCCTGCTGTTTTAAGGCTTATCATTCCGATTCAGCGTCACATGAAGAACATTACGCCAGAATCTTTTGTATTATTTAGCATTCAGGGCTCTTACCCCTAATTCAAATAATTAATATTACTGCGAAAACGGCGTTTCTTGATAGTTATCTCGATGTTACTCCCCTGCCATGCTTCGACCAATTACAATCCAGTTGGAGTGAAAAAGCACGGGCGATTGCGGCTGAAAGTAACCCCGCGTTTCCTGTCTGTGCTCTGTTAAGTACCTTTCCAACCCAGCATGTTGCAGCTTGTCTTCCACTTGGTGAATTGCTTATACCAAATCTTGACATGTTGAGATGCTTCTATCTACCTCAATTCGAGGGCAAATATCGCCCACTTGATCTTACGACCTCGAAATGGATATTACCAACCCCTTCTCGACACCATCTGAATCCCCTATACGCCCTACTTCTATTGAGGCCATGATAGGAAGCCAGCTGGCAAGTCAAAGGTCAGGTCAAGCCTCCACTGGTGAGGATGGCGGGAATTCAGAGCTTGGTTCGAGTCCCTTCTTTGCCGTCCGCACCCCATCAAAGTCACCCTCTAAAGCTCGTTCGCTTTCCGACTCTACGCCGAAGCTTTCGCCATCTCCAAAGTTTCGCGAGCCATCACGGACGTCAAAGGATGACCACGCCATCTCAGGTCCTCGAACACCTAAGAGGCCAGACTTCCTTTCAAGGGGCTTGTCTCTGCAGATGCCACCTAGAGAACTAGGTGCGCAGAGTCTAGCGCATTTTGCCAATCGTGTTCCGTTGTCTCCTCAGCTCGACGCTCGCAACACCTATGCTTCTCCAACCTCTGTATTGCCCCGCCGTTCTCGAGGTGCTGAATTCTCACGAGCTTGCACCAACCTACATCACTCCACTCTTGCGGAACAATCCTCACCTGATTCATCGCCGACCATTACACAAAAAGGAATGATGATACCACCGAGGAGGAACCGGTCCAATTCTCTGGTCATGGATTCGCCGAATATGAATGCGGCCGCGGTTTGGTCACTCATTGGTCATAGCGACAGAACTGCGGCATCGAGCTCTGTCGGGAGCATCAACATGCTGGGTTCAGAATCGTCTAGCAGTAGTTCCGACGACGTCGACCCTATGGATCCAGACGATAACGACGACCCAATGCTTATGACCCCTCAAGTCTTGAAGTCGAACATCAATATTGGCACAACACCTTTTGCAGGTCTCTCGGCGCCCAGTCCTGGGGGCGCCTGGCCCAGCATGTTCTCGCCCGGCGGACCGCCCACATTTATGAGCATACAACGTGCAAGGCTGCGAAAAGGTAGAAGCAGGAAAAGCTCTAGTAGCGCCAGTGGGCATAGTTCTATGGCGAGTCCGGCCCCTGGGTCACCTCCCAACGGCAAAGGCTTCGAAGGGGCGAACGGAGGATATTTTGCAAGGGAAGCGGTGATTCGGAGTGCTGGGTCGAGGCGGGAGAGCCTCTCGATGTTTACAAATGATCTGCACATATCTTCGGGAAATGACAGCGGCGACGAAGCGGGAACAGCACCGTCAACCCCAGGTGTAGTCCGCAGGCCGGTTACGAGGAGAGGGAACTTACTTGTAAGTATTCTCATGTTCCAATTGTAGGTACTGTGACTGATAGTTTGCAGCCAAAATCAAGACAGTTTGGTCGTATTAAAGCAGAGCTATTGGAAGAAAGCGCACCCATCGACAGTGAGGTTCGCAGGGAAGCTGAGATAATCCGGCAAGTTCGCGAGAGTGATGCCGACTACGACCGACTACAATCTACGACCGCACATTCTTCCCCGACACTGTTACCGACCGTTCCTGGCCTCGATGGTCCGCTGGAAGGTGTTCCCGAGGAGGGCAGCGAAAGTGGTATGAGTCTTGACAGCTCAAACACGACGACTGCCAAAGGGTTATTCGCCGCGTTCAATATTCAGGCAGTAAGGAATACTGGTGGGCGAGGATTCTGGAATCAACTCGACAACCAGGCGCATACTCCGCCGCCTCCTTTCTTTGCTCGCGCCAGCTCATCGGCTGTAAGTGATGACGTCAACATGGAATCTCCTGAAGTATCGTCGGCGTCAGCATCTCTACGGGCAAACAGTGTGACGGCTGCCCAAGAGCAGGGAAGAGAGAATGGGCCTTCTCGTTCGTCAACCCCACAGCCGTTAGTCCCACCCACTGCAGCAGATGGTTTGAAGAAATCGAATAAACGGCGGAGGGATGACGATCTAGATGGGAACTCTATCAAACGTCGTGCTGTTTCACCAGGCGTGAGTGTCCAGAACAGCCCGATACTGTCACAATCACCAGGCCAGAGAGACAGTGGGCCATGGGGCACGCAGAAACCCAGTCGTGAAAGCTCCGTTTCCGGCCATGTTGCTGGTGAACGGTCTAGTAGTGGTGGAAGCCTTGCAAGCGTTACGCCCGCATTGGGACCGAAGCGGGTTGGGTTGCAAGGTATGACGGATACGAACGACGGTCTCATGAAGATGAGCATTGAGTAATAACGGTCTTGGTTCCTTGCATTCAAGAATTTGCATGGCCTTTTGTTTACGTTCTCATCAAGCGTGGCGTTCTGGCATGGCTGGAGGGTCCAAGGGCTCTAGCGATCAGTTGGACAATGGGCGTGGCTGCTGGTTTTAACGTTTGGTCAATCGATATCCAAATACTTTTTTTATGAATTGTACAACGAGACATATTTGTATATCACATCATAAATGGCTAGATCTATGTGTGTGGACTTGCTAGTCAGCTTGCCTAGGTAACCCCGCCAGTCCCGTCCCTCGCCAAGACTTTGAGATGCTGTTCACCACTTGAGCAACACAGCCTGCACGCCGAAACTTCAATCAGAAAAACCACACGCGCCAAACGTATCTAAAATTCTCACATCTTCTTCCTTGTCTCTTCCTCCGTCCCGATGCCCGCAAATTCTTCAGCACTGGCCTCTTTTGTGGAGAGTACGCCGCCTGGAGAGGTATCCTTTCCGCCTTGGTCGTCGTTAGAGTTGCAGCGAACTAACCAACTCTTAGTTGTCAGATGTCACCAAAGGTATGCCCCCTCCTTATTGCTGGTAGCCTTCTTCAGCCTTAACAAAACTCAGCAATCAAGAGCGTTTTAGCCGACGATCCCTCCGCACTCCAATCCCTCACTCCAGTGTTCCGGACATACAACGAGGAACAGTTCGCCACGGTTAAACTGCCGGGTGGAATTGAGGAGGTATAGATAAAACGTTCTGAATACTGATGATAAGAGTCAAAGTGCTGATTGAGACACCAGGTCATCGTAAGCTCGCACAACTCGCTCGGCGGAGATCGATATTACGATGTAGCCAGCCAGAGCTCCTTCGTGTTTGATCACGATACACAGGTACCTGACCATAGTTTTTTCTGTGTATACATAGCTAATAGGTTCTAGAAAGCATCGGCGGTGCAGTCACACGTCTTGGAATCATCACACTCCGACTTAGTGTAATTAGCCGCGCCTCCGTCCTACATCCGCGAGCATTGCTAACGCCTTGAGCTACCACAGCAATTCTCTCCTCAAATCTCTATCTAAATACATTGCAGAGCACTACCCCAGATCCTCATTGGGTGTCTATCCCACAGAAAACGACTCGAAGATCGCCATTCTGATCGTCGCCAACAAATATAGTCCGAACAACTTTTGGTATGGTAAATTTGGGGAACCCCACAAAGTATTTCACGTTAAGTTAGCGCCGGCTAATTTGAATAACTAGGAATGGCCGCTGGCGCTCTCTATACATCTTCTCGCCATCTTCAGGATCGCTAGCCGGGGCTCTTAAAGTTGACGTTCACTACTACGAGGATGGAAACGTACGTTTGCTTACTGATAAGCCTGTTTCGGTTTCCTTATCCTCGTCGGCAAACGCCTCGGAAGTTGCAAGACAGATAGCGATGGCGGAGCGTAAGTACCAGGAGGATCTTAACAAGGCTTTTGGAAATCTGAGTGAAGGTGCATTCAAGGGACTTAGGCGTCAACTACCTGTTACGAGACAGAAGGTTGAATGGGAGAAAGTCAGCGGGTATAGGGTAAGTGCTGTCCCATTGACTTTGGTGTTCTATTTTCCCTAATGATGTGGCAGCTGGGACAGGATATTGGTGGTGGAAGGTCGAGATGATAAAGGCGGAAGAGAATGGGAAGAGATACCCCAACTTGACTTCTGCATCACTCCGAAGGAATTCTTAAACTGCATTTGCAAGAAGTTCTCATTTGTAGCTGTAGCAAGTGGCTGGGGACAAGAACGTATTGTGCCACGACATCCACTTGGCCTTTCTTTCTATCACCTAAGAGTTTCCAATTGGAACATGACAAAATGCAGTCTATGCTTGTTGCAAGAATAGATATATTCGGCTTGACCACAGCAAAGTACAGCGTTTGTCATTGAGCAGTTGCACACACTGGTTAGTATTTCCCAGGCCACCGTCTCCTCTATAACGGATTTCTGGATTTTAAACGATGCTTCCCAGGATACTCTTTCATAATTCCTACCTACGTCCTGACCTGACATAATTTCATTTCCATAGCTCACGACCTTTAGAGGTCGCGGTCCGCGCGCCGTTGTGGCCGAATCACGTGAGGCGCTACCTTCTTTCCATATTTGGTTCCTCTCGTTACTCCCACCACGACGAACATCCCAGGTCTCTTTGACCACAAACATATCTTCAAATATCGGGTACGCCCCTTAAGTACTTGTCAATTGGTGCTGCGAAGGCCGTGTCATGGTAGGCACGAATTATTCGGCCTGGCAGGCTTGATACCTTGCAAGTTTACTAACACGCCAACCGGCTGCTTAAGAGACAACTGTCCGTTCTCTCACGGCAAGAACCTGGAAAAGTCCTGCTATCAGCAGCCATGCAAGCATTTTGCTACTCCGGGAGGCTACCGTATCAGTGATCAATGCCCGTTCTATCACGACCTTCTACACCCAACGGCGCCACGAACATTCGAGCAAGGCAAAAGCAATTGGGTGAGCAAATCATTCCCGCATGACTGACACTACTGTGCTGGGAGCACCAGCCAAGAAGGGACCAGCGCCAGATCTTGCAAAGAAACCAAAGGCCAACGTCGCGTCAACGTCGCGTCAACGTCGCGTCAGCTACGCGTTTGTTTACAAAACCACACTCTAGATCAGATGTTGGAGCATCTAATTGAAAGCGACGTGAGTCAGGTCATTTGGGTTGGCTCAAGGTCCAAGTCGACCGCCTTGGCGAACGTAAATATCTGTATTATATCTGAGAAGGTAGTCAGAACACGTACAGAGAAGTATAGTGGATGACAAATCACCAGAGAGAATGAAACATATGGATGAGCTCAAAAGTATTATGACTGGTATGAAAAAGTGCTACTTTTGGCAGAGCTTGAAAGAGTAGTTGGACCAGTATCACCCAGAACATGCAGATGAAACGTTTGGACTTTCGGAAGAAGGATGGACGACTGGTCGTCACCGTCCGAACGCCATCGTACCTAATTGGCTGCAGGGTGGGCGGACAGATGAATTCATGCATAATCACTGCACACGGCCATTGAATGAACTTCAAGAAGTGGCATTGTCAACCATGACCGGGGTCGAACGTAGGGTTCTCTACAATTAATGGATGAACGATATTGAGATTGGCTTACAACGCAATTTCATGGCTGTACTGGAGACATACTGTGAACACGAGACAGACGATGAGCGAGTACGGGATGAGATGGACTTCCGCATCTTGCAACAAGCCAACGTAATCGGAGTACCTACATCAGGCCTGGCGGGAAAACTCGATCGTCTTCGTCGAGTCTAAGCAAAAGCACTTTCGGTGTGAAGAAGCTGGTGAAATTCTTGAGGCTCACATCTTGACCGCACTTTACCTTCGGTTGAACACGCAATACTAATTGGTGACCATCTCCAATTACGCCCGTAAATCCAGAACTATGAGCTCTCACATAAGAATCTGAGAGGGAAGCAATAGTCTCCTGAGGTCTCCCTCTTTAAGCGTCTTGTTGAGCCACAGGCTGATTTGTGTGTACAGCTGCCTTTCAGTGAGCTGGAAACCCAACGCCGCATGCACCCATCGATTGCTCGGCTGGTTAGAGACACTCTATATCCGAGCTGCAGGATGATGAGTCAGTCGAGAACTACCTGAAAGTTACAGGCATCAAGAAGCTACTTTTCTGGTTAGATCAGATCCATCCAGAAGCAGTAGCTGATGAGGAAGAAGCTATATTTTCTTCCTACTCGAATGAATATGGAGTTGAGATGACGGCCTCATTATTGTCGCATCTTATCCATTAAGGGGTCTACCAAACGAAAGACGTTGCCGTTCTATCGTCGTACCTAGGAAAATTGCGCAAGCAACTAAGAAATTCCTTCGAAATAATGAATCCGATGAAGAGGAACTAGAGAAAGCAGGTATCGACCCTGAGCAAGACGTGCCTCGGGCCACCAACACAATACTCCTTCAAACATTGAAGGTTGCTACTATTGATAACTTCCAGGGAGAGGAGGCTAGAGTCGTTGTCATCTTTCTTGTTTGAAGCAACGACCAGAACAACTGTGGTTTCTTGAAGACTTCGAATCGTATCAACGTTCTTCTCTCGCGAGCACAACATGGCATGTACATCATAGGTAACTCCTGCACTGCCATACCGGCCCCTATGTCGGCGGATATCATCCCAATTTTGAAAGAAAATGACAACATTGATGAAAGTCTCGAACTCCAGTGATCCAGGCATCCTGAGGCGCCTCTCTGTGTCCTCGCCCAACGATTTCCAGAAGCTTTCCCCAGAAGGTGGCTGCGATCAGAGATGTTTGCAACGGCTTATTTGCGGTCACGCCTGCCCCAATAAATGCTACTCGCATGTACTTCACGATGCTGCGAAATGCTTGGAGCCTTGCACAGGAGCTATCCACGGATGCGATCATATTTGTCCCAACCCATGCGGAGATAACTGCCCCCCCTATGAGTGAGGTTCTTATTCGAAATATCCACCAGACCTTGGAGTGTGGACACGTCAAAACGGAATTGCTTTGCTGGCAAGTGCAGAAACCGACGATGGTTCAGTGCAACGCCATGGATACGCATATCGTCCCCGGCTGCAGCTATGAGACAAGGCTACTGTGCGGATCGAAAGTCACGGACAAAGGCTTCAAGTGTAGCTCAATTTGTGGAGAAGGACTATCCTGCGGACGTCTCTGCCGAGGGTCTTTCCACGCATGCAGGAAATCATCCGGGGATAAATTCTTTATAGACTCTGGAACCTGTCTGCAGGTATGTGATAGGAATTACTCGACATGCAACCATAGGTGCCTCTACGTCTGCCACGGCGATGAAGCGTGCCCGCTTTGTAGCGCGCCTTGCGAAGTCTGTTGCAGTCACTCAAGGTGCGACAAGAGATGCTCGGAGCCTTGTGCACCTTGTGCGGAGGAGCGGTGCGCTTCGGTATGTCCCCATAGCCGTTGTACGATGCCATGTGCCGCGCCATGCGACTGGGTTCCGTGCTCCTTAAGCTGTGAGAAGATATTTGCCTGCGGTCATCGATGTAAGTCAATCTGACTCCTCTGGGATCATACGTCCCATTTCTTTGTAGCATTGCGTTAATATGAGAGAGGCCCGTCCGTGTGTGGTGAGCAGTGTCCAGATCAACGCTTCTGCCAAGAATGCGCGAATGAAGAGGTAAAAGATATACGCGTTGACTATATCGAGGGTATGCTCCATCGAGCAGTTGATCTTGACAACGATCCGTGCATATTTCCTCAGTGCGGACACATTATCACACTCTCAAATATGGACGGTCACATGAATATTCCCAATCACTACTTCAAGACTAAGGATGGAGTAGTGCTCGAGACGTAAAAAGCGTCAGCACTGCTTGCTTTCAATGAGCAGAAAGTTCTCCCGGTCTGTCCCGGCTGCCGCGGTTCTCTACGCAACATCTCTAGATACGGCCGGGTTGTTAGGCGAGCCCTTCTTGACGAATCCATGAAACGATTTATTTCTTGGGCAAAACTTGGACTACATTACTCTCGTTCGTAAGCTTGCCGCAGAGCAAAGGCTTTTGCAAAGTCATAATCAGGACTTAATCCCGAAGCAATTAGACTTGGCTTTCGCCCAGCAGGGACTCGTGACAAACAGCTCAGGTCGATATGGAACACAGCTCGAGGATCTCTTCGATACTATGAGATGTCCAAGGTCCGGATGAGTCTGTCATTTTACTTCAACAACGTCCGCAGGAGGAGACCACCTCTGCGCGGGTCAAGGATTTAGTAGAGTCAACCAGCAGACGTCATGGTATCGACGGGCAGTTCTGCGTTAATGGCATGGTCCTACAAACGAGTTTTCATCTAATGGCTACGGCTCTCCTGGTGCGATGTCATCTCTCAATTCTCTCAGACTTCGTCGAGCAAGTACGGGGCACTCCGGGAACGTTTAAAACCGAGAACTTCCTCGACCTATCCGCGAACCGCCAGGACTGCGAGGCCCTTGCCGACGCGGCACGCATCTCGAATGACACCATTCGCGAAGTCGAGGCACATCTCTTCGCAGCCCACTTCTGCGCTATCGAGCGCTCGTCGTCACGCTTTGAGGCCGCCCAAGCGCTGAAGAATGAGGCCGAGCTACACATGGACATTGAAGTTGCACTACGCGAGGGGCACAGAGACACGGTGTCAAATCTCAAGCACACGAGAGCGGAGATTACCGCCGTTGAGGAGAGTCTTGAAGACGGTACTTTCTTTAGCTTTGTCACGACAGAAGAACGTAGGGCAGTACTCGCGGCTATAGCGAATGAGTTTAAAGGCACGGGTCACTGGTATTACTGCGCCATTGGACACTCGTTCACCATTGGTGAGTATGTATGGTCGATGGAGAAGGCGAAGTGCCCGATTTGTGGCGCTACAGTAGGATTGGACGAAGGGATCATGTTTTGATGAAGCGTGCTACTAGAGCGGAGCAGTTGGAGACTGAGCTTCGTGAATTGTGATGGACTGCTGGAGGGGGCAATGTTTGTGGCAGATTGATTCTTGTGATGGGGATGCAGGGTGTTCGGCCGCGTAGCGAATTTTGTGGCCCATGGACTTTCTGACGAGTTCTTTTTGAGTGGTTTGAAATATTAGATACGAAATACTATTATCATTCAGCATGCGGGTACGGAATTGAGGACATCTGAGTGCATAAGCACGAGGTGAATGGCGTGCCTGTTAAAGGTTCAATATTTCCTCGAGATATACAGCCATTAAAGCCGAAGCAAAAGTTTCGGGTACGTGAGTCAACGAGCAAATGATCACCGTCGCCAATGTGTAGAGTCATGTGTACAATGTCCTAGCATAGAATGCTAGGATGCAACAGTATGCAAGTCAAACATAATACTCAAAAAAAAAAAAACCACCGAATTAGTTCAGGGAAGTCTCATATCGAGAACACGCCAAAAATAAGGAACAAGGGTATCATAATATAATTTCCTCGGGCATTAACCTCGAATATCGCCATACGTTCCAGGATACACAACTACATGCGCCTGAAGACATTACCGCTCGCGCTCCTCCGATCCTTCCGATCGTGTCTCTGCGCACTACTACCGGCGTGCCCATCGTCCCCATTCCTCCGCGTTGCTTTCTCTTTCTTCGCGGGCGCGAATGTAATCTCCCGCTCGCCTACAATGGCTTTGCTGCTGCCGCTGGCAAAGGGCACCTTCTTCTCCTTGAGCGACGCCGCGCGGGCACCGAACGAGCGGTCGCGACTCTGCTTTGGCTTCGGGGCAGAAGAGGACACAACCATCCGCTTGTGGCCTGAGCGTTTATACGACAAGGACGAGATGCGGTTTTTGTCCTCGTCTGGCTCCTTCGGCACTGGTCGTTTCTGCTCCGCCTCGCTGTCTGAGGACGAGTCGTCTGAGCTGGAGACGTGGTGGCGGTCTTCGAGCTCTTCTTGCTCGACGGCCGTGAGGCCTTTTGGCAGTTTCGAGTCTCTCGAGGGGCGCGTGCTGGGGTTTATGGATTTGAATTCGTGAGATGCTTCGTCGATTTCGAAGTCTTCGTCTTGGAAGAGTTTCGCGAAGCGGGGGTCGTGGAGGAGACCTTTGCCAGTGGATGGTTTAATTTCATCAGCTTCATCATCGTCTGGCACGGGCGCTTCGTTGTTTGTAGTGGCCGCAGCTACGGCTGCGAGGATGCTGTTGTCCGTGTCGGGCATGTCGTCGTTGTCGTCGCCTCCTTTCTCGAGGACCCTCTTGGCTCTTCTGCGCTCGTTCTTTTCTTCTCTCTCAAGCATCTTTTCGGCGAGTTTGCGATTGACTTTGACGGAGATTTTCTTATTACCACGAATCCGGCTCTCTCGTTCTTTGCTGATCTTCTCTTGAATGCTCTTTTGCCGTTGCTCTTGCCATAATTCCGGTTGCGAGATCAACCTCGCCTCCTCGTAAAGTCTCTGAGCGACAAAATACCCATGCATGTACGGCCTCAGAAGACTGGTCGTACCGACCAAATGGTCCATATTTAACGCTCGAAGTTGCGGCAACGTCAGGAATTTGTAGTTGTCGTAGACTTCGCCTGAATTGCTCTTTCCAAAGGCATTCGGGTCATTGGGGTCGTCGGCCATCTCTTCGACAATGTTATCAAGGAAAGCGCACCATTTGGGCGCGGGACCGAGTTGCGGGATGAAGAAGGCGTGTTGCTGTTTGCCTTCGTTGGCGGTTAGAAGCATGCCGGTGTCGGGACACCATTCCACGTGGTTTATGTCGACGGCGGGCTCGACGGAGGTCCATGGTGTGCCGTCACGAGGGTTCCAGAGTTTAATGATGCGTTTGTCGGATGAGAGGATTTTGGTCTCGGAAGTTTGGGCGCGGGTCGAAGTGCCGGAGTTCAGGTAGATGATGTTTTGGATCGGATAGCCATAGCCTTGGTCTTTTTTCAGGAGTGGTATAGGGGATCGGAGATCGTAGAGGTATACCAGGCCAGCCGAGGAACCGGTGGCTAGCTCGAGGCCAGATCTGTGGAATTGTAGGGCTGTGATTTCGGGAGTTCCGTCGAGAGAGCTGCCGGGTGGTGCAGATAGTATTCCAACCTTACTCCTTGAACGGGCATCCCAAAATTCGACTGTCCCTAATGAAGTTCCGAACGCGAGCAGATTATGACTGTCCTCCGCTATTGTTGCTGTGTTCGCACTTCCGGCACCAACGCCGCCTTGTAATGCACCGCTACCCAAGGAGGCGGAATCATCCCCTCCGACGTCCACTTCGTAGCCTTTCATAAATCGTCCCACTTCCAAGTTTAATCGAAAGACTTCTCCATTTCCGTCTGAATTGACTCCCACTGAAGGCACAAGGGCTTCGGTAGAGTGACGGTCGTACACCAGATCCCGCCCGTACCGTGGTATTCGCGTTCTGTAATGGCATCCTCCTGGAGTATGGAATTCGAGAGAGCGGTTGCTTTGTAGATGCAGGGATTTCGAATAGTCGGATGAAAGTAGGAGGAAGGTCTCGTTTAAGGTATCTGTATGGCGGGCGTACGAAAGGGAAAGGTGTGGTAAGTAATGCGTGTGTATCTGAGGCTTGTAGGTTCCTGGCCACGATTGTTAGCAGTAATGGGACAAATCAAAACAAGTTTAGAATGTACCTGTGCTCATGACCCAGTCTCCATCTTCGCTCACTCGCACACACGAGCTTGCTTCCTCGAATTCAAAGTCCTGGAGGAGCTCGACACGGTTGGCAAACTCGGGATCCTGCTTCAGGCTTCGTTTTCTCTTTCGCACAAGCCAATCCGGGAGTGGTCGAGCGGTAGACGAGCCGGATATGGTGTACACCGGCACCGTGGAGTGGTTGGAGAGCTTCATGGCGATTACGACATGGAGGTGTCTTCGGATGGTGGACTTGAATTTTTTTTTTCCTGCAGGAAGGATTTCGCGGGGCGTTAAGTGGCGGTAGGGCTGGGGAGTTTGGCTGCCAAGTCGGGCGTCTTTCGGGGGACCCTTCCGCTGACACCCCGGGTAGCATGAGAGACAGGAGGCCGGGGGGCCAAGTGCGCGCCTGCACAGCATTCGACTCGCCGCTGGTTCCCGTCGTTGAAGCCTACCACCACAACCTCAGGCTTTCAGCCGGTTCCGCCTTGAAATACGTGCCTTCTTCACCTTTTTGGTCGCCCCATTTGCTGTTAATTGCTACGCGTTTGCCTCGAGATACCTCCCACCTACCCCGTACATATACACCTCCCGTCCTGTACACCCGCAAGCACAAACATTCTTGAAACTCGGGCATTTCCGCAATCCGCCCTTCCTCTCCAACCTCCCAGATCGAGTCGCTATGCTCGGTCTGGAAACGACGAACCACGCGACCATAACATACAATGTATCTTTCATGAACCGCAGCGTTCCTTCTGCTTCTCCGGGTACTCTGTAGGATATTCATGCTCGCTAGCTGCGTCTTAGCCTCTACGGAGCGGAGTTGATGAAGGTTCACATAGCAATACTGGGTGTGCATCTTCAACGGCAGTATCATCTGAGAATTCCATAGCGAGAGGAAAGCTCTTGTAATGGAATTTCTGAAGACCTGTAGCACGAATGCGCAAGCTATCGTAAGTTTGGAGACTTTCTTGCTCAAGACGAGTCCGTGCTGATTGTTGCCGAAGGGAGATTTCGAAGCTGTCGCATACCAGGCCTTCTCTGTCAAACGAAATGCTGCCGCGCCTTCTGGAACAGTGGTCGGAGGAGCAGAAGCATCCGAAATTTTACACACTGTTGAGGCAGAATTCAGGCAAAGACGCCAACTCGTCGTCCAGGACGCGGGACGTTCTTGGCTATGGCTCTTCCGATCCACGACCCCTGACAGATCTGGTCAGATCCCGACGGCACTGCCTGTAATTGAAGGTTACGATTTTCATGGTAGGTACTATTTCCAAGAATAACGAAGCGAATTGCTTATATTATGTTTAGTCGAACTCTCCGGTATCGCGAAGGCATCCGAGCTAGCAAGAGCTCCTGGGAGGTCGTCGAATCCGGGCACTCCCCCGTCTATGACCGCGGCAAATTCTCCGTCAACCCCTTCAACCCATCGTGCTGCCCAGGCCGGCAATTTGCGAACCTTTCAGGCAAATTCTCAACTTGGCCTGCCTCCCAGTGGAATGGAGCAGCAACCGCAGCACGACATATGCGCCATATATGAGTTATTCATGTCTTCCGTCATTGCATATATTTCATTTAATCTAGTACGAGATCACGACATCCTTCCTTTGAATTACCGGACATTTATATCTTTTCCGACATCCCACCTAGCCACACATGACGACCTTTCAGATGTAGAGATATCTGCTTGGCTCACCACTTTGGACGTGCATTGGACCAGTGCTGGATGCGTTGTAATATCTACCTCATCATTTCGCCGCCCTGAGATTCATCGAGTCACTGAAACAAATGGAGATGAAAACCAACCAAACTCGTCTAGCAGATACCTACGCATTGCCCCGAATGGCATACTTGCGAAACTTGTTGGATTCGAACGTTCTCCGACCGCAAACCACCGTGACGGGAGTCTGCATGAGCAACGAAAACGAACCAAGATTGGGAATGTTGGAGGCGAAATTCGAAGGTGGAAAAACCTCGTCACTCGTTGGCTGCAATGGAAAGGTTTCTCCCTTAAGAATTTCGAAAACGATGAAACGTGGGCCAAGATCCAGGTTACTCAGGACTTGGCTCCATCTGCGGCCAACCAAAGCTCGTATAATCCGACGGTCTCACGCGAGGTGCTTTGGCCGTCGTCTCTATGCTTCTTTTATGAGCCATACGAGTCTATTTCAGGGGATCTTCGTACTCGTTCTACGGAGCCGTCAGATAATGATCCACAATCAGTGCTATACGGCGCTATGGACAGGACATTGAATTGGTTCAAAACTCCCGATTCCACTGGATTTCAAGATCCTTTAGATGCTGCTCAAAAGTGGTTCTCCGGAAAAGGCGAAAGAGAGAAAGCACAAGAGGCACGACGAAAAGCTCAGCAGGCCGAGGAAGAAGCTGCCCAGGCGAAAGACGAATCAACCGTGCTGTACCCATCGTCGCCTTTATACTCTCGAACTGGTGCTTATGGTGATCTTCAGACCGTCAGCGGAGTCTACCCGACCCCTCCAGACGGTGTCATATCTCAAGGCCCCCAAGTATCATCTAACATCGATGTACCTAGTATTTCAGGCCCTATTCCCAACCTGGACGGAGTTCTGGCGCAGGCTGGATTTCCTAGTGCCGCGAGCATGGCTGGACCGATGGAACTTGATCAAACTGCCAGCCACGAGCTCCCAGGAACGACTCCGGGGGGGCCACATCTATTCGATTCGCAGACAGACATGCACTTCGATACTTCGCTCCATGATGCCAGTGATGATCTCTTTGAGGACATGGACGAAGACGTGTTTGATGGCAACGGGGGGGTCACTGATGCGGACTTTAATTTCTTTGATGAACCTGATGGCGAAGATCTTAATGACATGCTTGACACGACAGAGTCGGATGGGAATGGCCAATCTGCAGATGTTCCAGTGCAGAATAAGACGCAAACTCCTCCCTCGCAGAATCACAATATAAAAGTCGAGCCCCCCTCGGATCCTATGTCAACAAGTGGAGATGCTAGGCAACCGGCCATTGATGAAACCATCAAATTGAAATCTGAACTGGGGCTCAGTTCTTTGCACGAAGTGCAAGCAATTGCTGAGAGAGACGGCGCGGGGCAGCCGGACTCAAAAACACACATCCTTACCAAACCGATTACACATGATCAAGGCCACCACGAAAGCGTGCCCAGTCCTCCATTGAGTCCACACTTAATTCAGCAGAAACTTCTTCCGTCTCCAAACGGTGATAAAGATTCGAGCATGTCTGCTCGCCAGGTTCATGCCAAACCCATTCGCAAAGAAAGCATATTTGATCCAGTTAGTTTTAACAGGAAGATAAGCCTCTCAGACTCGAAGTATAGCGATGGAAGATTTAGTTTTGCTGTTAGAGAGGCTGGAAGAGTAGTACCATCAACAGATAAGATACCCAAGTTATCACTCCACCGGTCCAATACCCTCTCCGAGGCGGTTGCCTCTAATACACCAACTTCAAAAAGATTTTCTCTCCTAATGCATTTGCGAGGCTCTGTCGAGGGTAGATATTCAGACACCCCACGTCCGGATGCGCTGGTCCCTGATGAAGATGATAATGATGATGGGGATACTAGTGGCTCTTCAGACTCTGATTTCTCTTCGGAGAACGACTCACCGTCTTCCATACCTGAGCCCGTTTTAGCAGGTATTACTTGGGCAGGCAAAAGAAAGTGGAACGTTGATGAGAGTGCTACTCCATTGTCGGCCACTTCTCTCGGGGAATCAAAGGCAAGCGATGAAAACCCCGAGCTTGCGCTTAGTCATTCTATGCTCCAGGTAAGACTCTTCTCTATTTTCGGATGCCATGAAAATAATCAGAGTTAAACTCGTTCCGACATGCCGTTGTAACCATTGTGAATTATAGCAAGCCTTCCGGTTACGAGATTCTATTTTGACTAGTACTGACCAGAATTGCAGACTAATGACCGTTGTCTTCTTTGGTTTGAGCCTAGTCCTTGGGATTGGTCTCTTGCCGATTTTCCTTCTCCCACTGAACTTGCTACTTCCACTTCCCGGAATGATCCATCTTTCATCTCTCCAAGCTGGCTACCGAGGTCATTCACCCTTAATTCTCCAGGGGATAGTTCTGCAGAAGCATCGGAAGAGATGCCAACAATGAGTGGGAAAGACATGATAGCTGTTGCTCAAATACTCACTGATCAAATTATCACGGCGACATTAGGTAGGATTTATTGTCTTCATGATTTTCTTATTTTCAACCTCGCTTCAACGCACTCGACTTCTATGCTTATGTTGCGAAAATTGCACTTTTTTCAGGTTTCTCGCTCCATCAAGTTCAATTATGTATTAGAGAGGGTTGACTTGTTCATCTCGAAGCTAATTTTTCTTTAGATATACTCGGCGATGAAGACTCTGCTTCCGGAGCGTCCGTTGCAAAAATGCCGACGGATAATGAAGACTCCCTCAACCCAAGTACACTTGTCCAGGGCACCATAAAACAACTCTTCAGCAAAACACTCGATTGCGATTTAGTAAAGTTCGCGACAATACAAGACCTCTTTCTAGATGTAGGGCAAGCCGTCAAAGGGCAACCGAGACCAGTCCCTCGAAGGATGAACACATCATACAGCCAAGGAGATGGAACAGGCTCACCAGGTATGTCTTGATATAGCATGAAGAGTGAATTTTATGGTCTTTTGTGTTCGCCATTTACTCGAATGTCGGCTAAACATTTATAGGACACCTTATCTATCCAATTCGACCTCCTCACATACG
The DNA here is from genome assembly GCA_001692735.1 of Lepidopterella palustris CBS 459.81. NCBI lineage: Eukaryota > Fungi > Ascomycota > Dothideomycetes > Mytilinidiales > Argynnaceae > Lepidopterella > Lepidopterella palustris. The sequence continues at coordinate 27,526 of KV745232.1, forward strand.
CGTCCGTCGCGCAGACGCCCTCTGGGACTTATTACCTCCAGCTATATCTTTTTGGGAGCCTTTGGGACTGGCTCCACCAAGCGGCCCAAAGAACATCATCGCCTATTGCGTATATCCCCATAGCGAACCACTGAAGGCTCGAGTGGAAAGCTTTCTAGAAAATGTCGGAATTTTCTACGAAAGCTGCAAACTAGGCAATCATACTAGAACTGATGCCATTACGGAATTTCAAGCTGGTCTAGTACCCACTAAAGTGTCGGGCCCAGCTACTGCTCGAGCTGCACTACGAGCACTACGGGATACTTGCACTCAACTTGGAAGAGCACTCTCTGGTTCTTATGCTGAGATGTGTGAAAAGGCCGAGAACCAGAAAATCGACGCTTTCGTGATCTACATGATCAATCCTTTCGACAAGGCCTGTGCTCTTGGAGAACTGTGCTCTGCATTTTGGTCCCTATTCCAGACCTATCAACTAAGCACTCAAGGTCGAGGCAATCATTCCGCAAAGCCAGACCTAGTCCTTCAGGTTGTACCGATAAAATATGTGGCTTCCTTCGACGCCCCGGTAGTTCTTGAGCCTACGACTTTGATAAGCCTTGCTCGCGAAGTCTATGATCGGTGTCCACCAAATAACCCAAGCGAGGATAAAACTCCGTTGAGTATTTACTCCGCACCGTCTATCCAATTGGAAGAAACTTTACCAAGAATCATCCATTTCAAACTCACTGCTGAGCTACCTCACGACATTCTCCACGAGAACTCATATATTCATCTTGGATATGCCATCAGTCTGGACAACGTGTGGATTACTGCAGCATGGACCGACAGTTGCGGGAAGTCACAGGCTGTCGTGTCATATTGTGTGGGTGAAAGAGCTTTTGTTGATATTGCACGCGAGATCTGGCAGACGACGATCGATATCCTACAAAGTAGAAGAGTGACGTGGCGCATTTGCATTGCCAAAGCAGGTATCATGGAGCGCGAGGAGGTCGAAGGTAAGCTAGCAATTCACTTCCAACGAGACATCCGCTAAACCGTACTTCAGCTTGGATGTCTCTTGCCTCGTCACCCACACAGCTTAATCTCTATACCACCCTTCTAACAGTAGACATCTCACCCACTTTAACTATCACGCCTATTCTCCCATCGAATAACAGCGCCAACACGTCCTCGAATGCCGCATCATCCACTCCCGTCTCCACACCCCAGCCAGGCGTCTCTCCTGACCCCCACGGACTCACCCCAGCTGCCACTCCTTCCGACTTGGCTATTGACCCCAGCGCGGACCCCGACGCGCGTCTGATCGACATCACCGACGAATCCTGGGGCATCATTCTCTTGCACCGCCTGCACAACTCACATTCCGCAGTCGAATACCGCCCTGCCCTCATCAGCGGCCTCCTCGTCAAGCGCGGTGACTGCTCCTCAACCACCCCGCCATCTCCTACTGCCAACACCTCCCGCGGCCCTATCGTTATTGGCATCAACATCATCTGGGTCGGCATGACCGCTCCGCGATCCGGCACGGCGAACGCCTTCAACTCCACGGCAAGCGGTGATGGAGTTAGCCCCGGCGGCATCGGCTTGCAGGGCAATCCGGAGAGGAGCTCTAATGGTATGAGTTGGACCAGCACGGCGCAGTCGCGCGCAACGGCGGAGAATTTGCTGAAAGAGGTGCTGGCGCAATTTAGAGGGCTGGGATTGTTGGCGAGGTTGAAGGGAATGAGGGGAACGAGGCATGGAGCTGTACCGTGGCATGTTGCGGCTGCACTAAGGGGTGTTAATGGGGTTGGAAAGTGTTTTTGAGGGTAATGTGATGAAGTGTGGGGTTTTAGCGTTGGAGTTGTTGAATTGTTTTATGGCGATGGATAATCTTGAGGTCTTTGAATTGGGGTAATCTTATTTGGAAGTTTCGCTTGAATTGACTAATTAAAATAAATCCAAATCCAAATCCAAAACGCCGATAACCCCTTTACCGCCTTTTCACCTTCTTCCTCCTATATCTCTCTTACTCTTCCATTCTACCCTCAATGCCTAAATGATCAACTGTTTCCAAAGCTTTTTGCTTCCTGCGGCCCTCATTTGCATTAACAGCGGCGAACGCGGCGCCATTCGCGGCTGCTTGGCCGTAGGCTTGACCAGCTTCGTGCCGATCTTCTACGTAGTGGGTGCTGCCGTCACAGTTCTGGTGGGTGGTCTTTTTGGATTTGGAGCTTAGGGCACAAGAAAGGGCGCCGAGGATGTTGAGGCTTAGGCCGGCCTGTGGGTGAGGAGTGGGCGTGAGTTGTGAAGATAGAGGAAGAAGGTAAGAAGAGGTGTATTTTTCTTGATGAGGTGAACTGGGACATAGATTGGTTGGATAGACCTGAAGGAGTTCGGGTATATACAAATAGTAGGGGAAAGGAAGCTTACCTGCGCGCTCGCACTGGCATTATGCTCCTCTATCTCCACCTGCCGCGACTGTTGCAGCCGCTGGGCTGAAGGGTCTTTCTTGGCGATGGTACGGGATTGGTTGGTCATTTTTCTTTTCAGGGGTTTGGACTTTTGATTTGGAAGTTTAACATAGGCCTTGCAAATGCATTTTTGTTGGGGAATTTGGAGAATATTGGAATTGTTATATACCTTGGCGTTATTGTAGTTGTTGGTGTTGAGCATTTCGTGATGATGTCATCGCTTCTCCAACCTGTTTTTGACGCATGGCAGTCGATCTTGAACCCTTGGATTGTTCGTGAGGTTGGCCTTGGCATTTGTTATTACGACGACTTTGGGATAAAATCGATTCACTCGTTACCTGTGTACCCTGAAGATGCTTTGGTCTCGGCGTCTGGAGAGTGAAAAGGAGTGAAAGTTGGTCCGGCAAGCCGCCATTCGCAACCAGCTTTTTCGGGGAAACTATCATCCATCCTAACATCACTCGAACACCATGAGCAGCATCCACCGCGCAAACAACCACGACATCAGGTTCCACGCGGTACGCTCTGTCCAAAAAGACACTGAATATATAAATAAATATCCAAATGCAAGCGAATGGATGGTTCCTGGTCTCTCCGAACGCTTACCGTTGATCCTGCAGTCGTAATGGAGGTCGAGCGATAGACCAATCCAGAAGATGAGCGCTGGAATTTGGGGATAGAGTGAGTTTAATACCAGTTACTTAATGAAACTTTGGTGATGGCGAAGCTATGTGAGAATGACCCGGTTGTCCTTTGTGCTGTTGCGTAGGTCTTATCAATGTTCTATTTCCCGCATCAGCTTTCCTTTATGGTTCGTAGGTGAAATGGGGATTTCTTCCCTCTTTTAATCTAGAGTGAAAATGATCTAAGAGCTTAATGCATAGATAATATATAGATATTAAGGGCGTGTTAATGCCAGGAGGAGGGTGAATAGTAAAAATGCAAAAAAAAAGAAAAAGAAAAAGAAAAAAACTAGAAAAAGTAGCGAAGGAAAAATAAATCTTAAACTTGGCACACCTTATAGGTAGGCAGGTTTATAAAAGTAAAGTTATAGTAATATAAAAAATTAGTTAATTAGGTAGTTTCTAAAATAAAGCTATAATATAAATACGCTATTATAAACGCGTTTATAATAGGCTCTAATATTAACGAAAAGTAAAAAAGTAGAGTAAATATAAAATATTATAAATAAAATAATTAAGGAACCTATAAATAGAAAGGATTACGTAATAAACTTAGATAGTAATTAGTAATCTATAGTTAGTAAGCTAAACTTAGTTAGTAGTTAGTAATTTATTATTAGTAGAACCAAATTATATAAAGGGAACTAGGCTATAAAGAAAGGCTTATTCTTTTATAAATTTTCTTTTTGTATTCTTATAGTTAACTTTATTAAAAATAGTAATTCTTATATATTACTATTAAATATTACTTTATAATATATTCTAAATATATTACTATACTAGCCTTACCCGCGCCCTAGTAATATTTTACTTTTAAGATTAGTAGCCTTTTATAATAAGATTATATCGGGCTACTATTTACTAAGACGTGTAATACCCCTAGCTTTCCCGCTATAACTAAAACTACCTTATTACTATTCTTAGGTCTAAGAAGCTACCCTAACCCGAAAAATCTAACTAGCTCTAAGGGCTATATATAATATACGCTAATATTTATTTTTATATTTAATTTTTAAATATTTATATTAGTAATTTTACCTATATACTTAATATTCTATTTATATTTTTATTTAACACTTTTTTACCTTTATAGACTTTAATAACATCGGCGTTTCGGGAGGCCAAATTTGGTTGCCCCGAGCAATCAGATCCCAAGATTCCATGTCAAAT
>KV745233.1:0-31826 GCA_001692735.1 Lepidopterella palustris CBS 459.81
CCTTTAGACGGGCTTTTTACCTAGAAGATTACGTAGCCTAGTTCGTCTTATCCCTGTTAAAAGCTCCTATTCTATACGTAGAATAGGTTTAAGCGTCTTATTTAGACTTTTGTAACGGTGCTGCCGTTACATGCGCTACGCCGTGCGCGTAGCTGTAGTCATTCCTGTTACCCCGCTCCGATACTCTCTATATAGATTCGTCCCAGCCGTATTCCTGTAGAGTTCTCTAGCAATCCTTTTGAGTCCTCATGACAGCTGTACGTAGCTATCAATATACTCGAATCTGATACTCGCTATCTAGTGTTCGACTCATGATACATCGTCGTCGTGACAACTTTAAATTGCCTTTTCCGCCTCCTTTTTCTTCTTTCTTATCTCTATACCCTAGCAATGGCAAGGTCCTTTTTAATTATATAAAAAACAGCCCTAAAACATGAATTTAAATGACCCCTTCTATCTCTTACGAATACAGCTTTGAACAAAGCGTTTATCCGATATCCGCTAAATTTGATAGCTTCCCCGGCGATAGAGAAGAATAATAGATGTTTTATTAGACTAAATTACATTCTTCTAATCCTCTAAAGTCTAGTCTCTATAATCTAGACACTATCGAAGCCGTTTAGCTCTTATCTGTGCCGTTAATCCTGGTTTCCGCGTTAGTTTGGTCTTCTAAAACCCAGCCTTCTTAAGTACTCTCTATACTGTAACCCCTGAAATCTCTGTCCCTTCCTAACTAAGCTCCCTAGCAATATTAGTACAGGATTTCTCCCGTCCGTACCGATCACGGCGTACCTTCTTTATAACCTGTTGTTTTGTGCCCTTAGTTTGTTTTATAGGTCTTCTAGACCGTAGAGCATCTTCAAGCCATACGTCTTGAAGGGTAAAAGGGACGTGGTTTAGGTTAAATCCACGCTTAATGGCTCGGGCGTAAGTTCGGTTGATTTAACGTACGGAAATACCGGTTTTTTAGAGATTTCCACAGAGGTTTTACCTCTATATGGCGACTTAAGAGTAACAATAAGGGCTCGGGTAGCAATGTCGTTATTTGGGGCCATGATTAAGGGATACAAGGTGCTGCAGAAGAGTAATTCAAGCAGAGGGGCAATTCTTCTATGCGTGCCAAGAATCGATAGTATATGTGGCGTACGCTAGTAATTTAGCGCCTGGACAAAGCTTTTGAAAGCGACCTCCGTAGTAAAGTTAAGGCTACGCTGTGTAATGGATGGCTGAAGATAAGAACGGGCTGAGATAACTGCAATCACACTGATGCGAGTCGGTGGCGCTCAATAGAATATCAGCTGCTGCAAGGCTCCGGCGGGTCTGGAACATTGGCCATTTGAGGATATGGACAAGGCTGTTTCAATTTTTAAGCCTCATAAAAACACTATGTAGGGGACCCGGCCATTTGGCTTTATTGCTTCTATGTATTGAATGATGAAAAGCGATGGATTTGTTCAGGAGGTTGAGCAGGTGGAGAGAGATTCGAGATGTCAGATGATACAGAATGCGGAGAAGGCACGGACAAATTGAGATTTGCACGGCACGCAGCAGAACTAGCTAGCGTAAATTGATAGTGGTCCGATCGCGGCTATATCTCGTCTTATTCTTTCGAGAACCTTTTCAAATCCCTAAGTTCTTTACTCTATATACTTCTCTGTTTTTATTCGGCTCCCCCAGGTGTTATGGGGTCTTGGGATTGCTTCTGTGCTCTGTGCGTCATTTCCTTTGGAAATTTCAAGATCGGATCTCGGTCGTCAAAAGCCCAGCAGCGGCGCAGAGCCCGATTGGAGCGGGAAAAGCGAAAAAGATTGCGAGCTGAAGACTCCGAGTCCGAGTCCGAGTCCGAGGAGGACGAGGAGGACGAGGAGGACGAGGAGGGTGAGGGTGATAATTTCGATGACTACGATGAACAAACCAGCTATAACCCCAATCTCGTTAGCGAAGAGGCCCTCGAATGGCTCCAAACTGTGCGTTGTTTAGGATTTAATTCTAATGCTCTTGGCATCAGCAAGTGTGTATTCTCCGGCTAGCTTCATTTACAGTCCTTATGATTTGACTGCCCTCAGAGCTTTCATTTCTGGTCCAGGAACTTACAATAACTATGTAAGCGATTGAACTTCTGCTAGCATGTCTTCCCACGAGAAGCTCGGCAAGACTGACTCAATTAAGGGCACTATAACTGTCACGAAAGGCGGTGGTATGCCGTCCTACATGTTTGATCACGTGAAAAACTAATGGAAGCACTAGATCTTAACCAACCAGAAGAAAGTTCTTTGATATGGTAGGACCACAATTTATTCTATTCTGCCAAATGTTGATGAATAGAAGTTACTATACCCAAAGTTCGAACGAAACCCCGGTCTTCCCTCTCCACTGGTCCTGCTTTGAAATTCTGGCTAGGGCCCTCACCGGCTCCCAAGATGTTAGCAAAATCGACAAAGATGCTCTTTACAGCATCATGGCTGAGTTAACCTCAGAATTCGGAAGCCATCTGAATTTGAGATACGGAAATATTCACAGGATTTATCAGTTCTGGGAGTGCGTTCCCGGCGAAGAGGTAAGAAAGAGGTGCAATGCTATGTCTGGAAAGGGAATGACTCAAATTCATTCCAGTTCTCTGTGACGAACCCTCTCCATATTCCTGGATTTTGCGAGTTTCTAAGCACAAGCATTGCAAGCATCAACTTCGATATACCTTCAGCGAGCCTCGATAGTGAGAAAGACGTGGTCCACGATCCATTCAACAAATTGCCGTATGACCTCCTTTACACTCTATTTCCCTATCTGGGAGGAGACTCAACTCTTGCGCTTATCAAGGCCTCATGGCATGTGCACTGCTCCACTCGGGATAATGCGTTCTGGAAACAGCTGATCCGCTGGGAAATATTGCCCTGGTTCTGGGAACTCCGAGAAATCTTGGCCGAGGAACGGTCCTCCGATTTCGACTACAAAGGTCTATATCTCTGGCTGGACAAGATGACTACCCCGGAATTCGGCATGGAGGGGCCGTTCATGGGAATCGCAAACCGCAGGCGCATCTGGGACGTGTGCCAGCAACTTGCGAACATCTACTTCGAGAGGGAGCGCTATGAACCTATCAGTGAGACGGATGAATACGCAGAGATGATCCTTGAGCACAGCATGTCTTTGCATATGCCAATGATTCTGTATCCGCAACCAAAAAATAGTGTTAGCAATGTGTCGAAGCAGTGGATCCGCTCCTTTTACGAAGTTGACACTCGAGCTTCTACTTTTGAGACCTTTTGGAATGCCGAAGGTACTCTTGTGGGTCTCGCTGTCGCGTTTGGAACCGATCCGCGCGTCTTTGGCCGTGCCGATACTGATGCAGTCGGGGACGAGCAGATCTCGAAACAAGTGACGCGCATTCCAGCAACTGACTGGATTAGTGGGCTTATATTGCACATCCCCGAGATGAATATGTTGGACAAACATGCCCATACTGCTGTGAAGGGCGTCACAGTGAGTTATTTGTTGCGCGCGTAAATATCGCTCCCTCCCAACTGACACCTTTTCGAAGGTCGTCTGCAGGTCCGGAAAGAACGACATGCTGGGTGACACAGGTAGTCACAATAGCCAGCGGCCGCTTATAGTATCCTTGGATCGATACCTCGTTGGAGTCGTCGGACAAATCGGAGGAGTATGTTTCCCCCACTCCTGGCTTCAACGCAAGAATATCCTTAACTTAGCCTCTCCCCAACAGAACGGTCTCATCAGCCGCCTCGGTCTTCTCGAATGTGTACGCCCACCCAATGACGACTTCTCTCTCTGCAACACCAACCCCGTCAGCGCTCGACAGACCGACCGCCCAGAGCTCTCTATCCCTCGCCGCCTCCTCTGGCATTGCTCTGGCGCCTTCCCTCCGATTCCTGGCCTAGACAACCGAAGTCGTGGCCCCATCTGGTCATACTCGTACATCCACATGCTCCCCCTCCCTCCCCCAACCTTTTCCTCTGGTGCCCCTGCCGACTTGATCCCTCACCAACTCCTGCTCTGGGTCAAAAATGCGAGAGAAGAGTCGCAACTGAAACGCATATCTGCGTACGTCGTCGTCGGCGGCATGGTTACCGGTTTCAGCGAAGGGAAGTCATTCACTAGGCCCATACATGATGTGTTAGGTTTCAGGTCCGAGTATGTGAGGGGGTATGGGGAACTTCCGCGGGCAGTTGGAGGGCCCCCAACGAAGCAGGACCTTCGGCAGGAGTTTCGTGAATGGGATGAAAAGAACATGCTGCATTTTGAGATTGATGGGCCCGGAGGGGAGGTCGTGACGGAGGTAGAGATAGCGACGGCGGAGGAGCCGAAGGCGATCAAGGTAGTATGCTTTCCTTGACTTGGATTCTTGACATTGGACTTTGCCTGGCTGGGTTCGTAGTTGCCAGGAACTTGAGGGCTTACTCGTTTTTGATGAACAGATTCGCACGAACTGTGGCCGCGAAGCCTACTTTGGGGAGATGAAACGCAACGAATGGAACGTCCAGCGTGCGCCGGAGGGAGAGCACATCGTAGGTCTTGCCGTGACGTTCGCGACGAAGAGCGGATTCAGTCATGACACGAAGGAATATGTAAGTTCCTCTTTCTCCATTCCTTGAAAAGTTGACATAATTGTTCTCCTTCTGGTCGAATGAAGAGGCGAAGATTTTCAGGTGGATTGGCTAATTCTGCAATTTCTTGTGAAACAGAGCCACCTCAAGATGACTTCCGTAACGGCGGTCACAATGAAGTTTGGGGTATAGTAGAAAGGATCCCAAAACTGATGGCATGAATGATTATAAGACTATGACGAGCTGTTGCTGTGGAGGTCTCACTCCGGAAAAATCCTCAACGCACCATAGCATCTCGGTTAGCTCTAGAACCGTAGCCGGAGATTCCCGTCGCTGTTTTGTAAGAAAGGAAATCCTCGGATCCTCTGGTTGAAATCTTCTCTAGTCCCTTTCCTTGCCAGACACCTGTATATATACACAGAGCATACATATATTTTCTCCCAAGATTGGTAAATTTCAGCATGGTGTGACAAGGGAGCACTATCCTGGACGAATCCCTATTCTGGATAACAAACTTAATGTTTTCACCCGGCTGGTCCTTTCAACCGACTCATGTTTTTCACCCGACTGATGGTTTCACCCGACTGGTGTTTTCTCCCGACTGGTGTTTTCACCCGACGGGCGTTTCACCCGACTGGTGTTTCACCCGACTGGTGTTTTCACTCGACTGGGGTTTTCAACCGAATTTACAATCTCCTGGCCAAATTCTCCGACGTAATCCCTGTTCTTTGTGGCCTAAGTTTTATTTACCCCTGCTGCTTCTCGCACTGGGTCATACGCGGCTTCTCGTACGGTACCATACGAATATGCGGCTTCGGCCCGATCCTGTGCTTGGTGCGGGGCGCTGGACAGGGTTGCTTCCGCTTCCACTTGAGGTAATGAACCTGGAGAAGCTTCAATTTGGGTTAGATACGGTATATACTGATGATGCTGTCTGGTATATTTAGACATACAACGATTATATATCCTTCTCACGTCCCGCATAAGTTGCGACATTCGCCAGTTGAGAAGGGAGACATCAATCCGAGGTATTTCCTCTGCGTGACACCGCATGTTTACAGTTTCCAATACACGCTCCTGCTCATCTGCTGGAACCGCCATCCAGGTAACAGGGTATAATAGAATTAATTTGTTTGCTTCGTCCTTTGTAATATACTGTGTGTACCCATTAATACCCAAATGCAAGTTAGGTCCTTTCATAAAGATTACCTACATAGAATCTTCTCCATTGCAAAAGGTTATGTCCAGAATAGTTTTGTGCTTCGGCAGCCTTCGCGCGAAGTTTGAGACTCATGGCGCAAGGCCGGAGACAGTGGGGAGGGGGTAGAGGGGGGAGGGGTTCGAGAGCACCGAGAGCCGCCGCAGCGCTGCGGCACTTTGGTGGCGCTAGACTTGAATGCGACAAATTCCGATCTTCCAAAGCTTTAATGAAACAGTAGTGAGCTATAAGGAGTGGAGTCTTGACGGACATTACGCGAGAGACGTTGAGGGAGGGATGGACGCGACGTGAAGCCTGGTGCCTAAAATAACTGTCCAATCACGTCTAATGAAGAATTCAGATCTAAAGTGGTCTAGCGTCAATATCTCGTAAGCAGTTTGATTGATTAGCTACTCCCCAGCTACTCTCCAGGGAGCGCCGGGGTTTGGAAACGCCAGTCGGAGTCAACCCTATGCTGACATTGCGGAGTCATGCATGCAGTCTTACGAATGATGTGTGTTCTCCAGCTTATCACCCTCTTGATCGGAGGCAATTCTTTACTCCAGCCGTTCCGCATATCCGCATATCTGCAGAGATAAAGCGCTGGAAGGGTGTATGATGAGCACAAGTTATAAAGAAGCCTTCTTCTCATTGCTAACGGGCAAAGCTTAGGTAACGCAAAAGTTTCAAACCTCAAAACATTTCAGCTTACCCAAAAAAGACCTTCAAATCTATAATTCTTCGTCAATAGCTTTCCAGCAACCACCATCAGCAAGCACCTTTCTTAAGCTCTTTTGAAATGTCTACTCATCGCGTCCTCCTAACCGGTGCCAATGGCTTCGTTGGCTCTCACATCCTCTCTCAACTTCTCTCCGCAAAGCACTCCGTACGTGCAGTTGTTCGTTCCCAATCAAAAGTCGACGCCGTCCGCGCCGACTTTCCCTCATTTAGCAACCTAGACTTCGCCATTGTCCCGGACATGACCACTTCCGGCGCATTCGATAAAGCCCTTGAATCTACACCGCCGTTCGACACCGTCATTCATACGGCTAGTCCATTCCTATACAGGGCTATCAGCAGTAACCACGAATTTCTCGACCCAGCTATCATGGGCACGACGGAGATCTTGAAGGGAGTTCAGAGTGTGGCAAGTGGTAGCGTCAAGCGCGTCATAATCACTTCCAGCTTCGCGGCTGTAGGCGCATTCGGACAGGTGCCGGATGCCAACAAAGTCTACACCTCCGCAGACTGGAACCCTACTACATTGGATCAAGCACTCACGACGGAAGATCTGGGTATCGGCTACCGTGCGTCCAAAAAGTTCGCTGAGAAGGCAGCGTGGGACTTCATCGAGACCGAGAAGCCAAACTTTGACTTGGTTGTATTGAACCCGCCTATGATTTACGGTCCGCTTCGGCACAGTGTACCGAAGATTGAAGACCTGAATGAGAGCACAATGAGGATCTGGAATCTTTTCTTGAAACCGGAGAATACGCCGAAGACTGAGATGCCGCCGAATGGTTTACATCTGTACGTCGACGTCAGGGTAAGGAGATGAACCGACAGCCCCCCCCCTCTTTTTTTTTTTTTTTGAGATGTGCTCAAAGCGTTTTAGGATATTGCCAAAGCCCACTTACTCGCCATGACAACACCATCGGCAGGCAACACTCGCTTCCTCGTTACGGCAGGTACAGTAACCTCGCAGCAAATCGCTGACATTCTGCGTTCCGAGCTCCCGGAAACATTATCGCGTACGCCAAAAGGTGTGCCAGGTTCTAATGGATTGCCTGAAACGGCATTTACCGCCGATGCTTCTCCGGCGGAGAAAGTATTGGGCATGAGGTGGACGCCAATGAAGGAGACTTTCGCTGAGCTGGGCAAGCAACTGTTGGAGATTGAGAAAGCGCAAGCATGAGCTATTCTTGTGCCTGGAGTTTAATTAGATATAGGTTTATGCCAAGGTTATTATCATACTTTTGGTCTTCCTGAAAAGGATTTCTTCCAACACCAAATTTTCACTCGTGCCAATCTTCAATTCTCGAAGCACAGAACCGAAGTCTCATACAACAACTCTTTCCATCGCCCAAGCATCTTCCGATCATTTGATCTCAATCTGCAGACAAGCACTTGACAAAGAGCGGAAGCCTGTGGGTATGATCTCTCGACGGACGAATTATCTCCTTATAAACCATCTTCCGGATTGCAACAATGTCTCTACTTATGCTCCCCAACGAATTCAAACTTGACGCCTCTGAATATCTCAACGACTAAAACTTGAAACGCCTGATTGAAACAAACCGCCAGTTTTTGATTTGTTGCAACACCAACTTCACAGACGAGCATTTTGCGACTGTTCCAGAGATCGCCACCAGAAAACGTCCCCGCGCCCCGAGCCTTAGGTTTTTTTTATATTTTTATTCTCTATTTAATTTTCGGATTATTGATCAGACTTAATAAGCAAATCCATCGTACAATACGCGGCTTCCAGGGTTGTTGATTAGTTGCAACCTTCCCCTCGCCGACTATCTTTTCGCGCATAACTTCAACGGTATCCAGGCGAGATGCGAGTGGCGAGTGGCGGGTATTTGAGTTGGGGACAGTATATAATTACGAGTGCTGCAGAATCATTCTTGCTGTCTTGGAAGTTGTCGAGAATGAATATTTCATGGATTCCAAAAAATCCGAAAAGGTTCTTAGTCGGCTATTACAAGCATTCCAGTATTGTGTAATATGGACCAGTCATCCGAGAAATTGCCGTCATTGGACTAAAGACAATGGACTTAACTTGGAACTAATATAGCGGCGTTTATTTACCTTCAAGGCAGACCCAGTGGGTCTGACCCTGAACCGGAACGGTTCCTTTATATGGCTGTGCGCAGTGGCAGATTGGACATAGTGGACATGCTGCTAGAGTCTGAGGCGGATCCAAGCCCTCAAAATCCAATGTCTTCTAGAATGCCCCTGCTGCTTGCGGCGACACTTGTACATGTTGAAATAGTTCCATCTTTACTAGACCGCGGTGCAATCGCAGATCACGAAATTTGAGTCTCTTCAATGGCCGCAGAGATAGCCATCTTAAACGCTGCGACCCTAAGCTATGATACTATAATCAACCACAAAATTGCTATTATTAAGAGGCGAGTTGGTGATGGCGCCAATGCCAACCGACCTGCACCAAGTGGCAGGAATCCTCTCTGAGCTGCGCTGATTACCAGCGATGAACTCGATCAGCGCGTCAGCAGCGAATGTAAACTCTAACGTCTACTTGAATTAGGTGCCAGCCCTACCCAAACAAGTAATCGCTGCGATCTAGTTCAACCAGTCCTATCAAACGCGTCTTGAGGTTTAATTAGAACATATTCTCTATTAACAGCACTAGCTATGGCGGCACGGAAGACAAGACGTGTCGAGCTGCTGCCGGGAGGTCTGGTTTTGCGCCAATTGGAAGAGATGCGCATGATACGGCCGGCCGAGCCGGGTACCTACCTCGAGCGGAGGCCAAAAGCCTTACGGACCTCGTCCGAGAGCGTTATGGAAATATACAAAGGATCTATTGGTCACGGTGGAGATGAAATCACGAGGGGATACCATGCGTTCTGGAACGAGAATCATGTTGCCATTGAAGAAGAATTAAGTGTCAGAGATCTGGTCGCACGAGACAAGATTCCTGGTTGGAGGGACTCTATGAGTGTCTTTGAAATCAAGCCTTCTATATTCCAGTCCAGCGAGATAACTGCTAACTGAAACCCTGGTTGAATGGTGCAGATCGCCGAGATGTCCACCTGACCAAATGACAAGGAACCAAGCAGCAATCAACACTACTTATACTCACGAGAAGGCCCTACGCTTCCAAAGAGCAAACAAGCAAACACCTCCACATCTATATAGGCGCCCTTCTTCTCATTTCTCTCAACCCAGCGCTTTCACGGCCACTGCAGCTGCTTCAACTCACCTAGAAGAAGCGTCCCGTCTGGTAGGGCAGACAATATTTCGTTAACCGCGAGTATTAACACAAGATCAATCAGCTAATCAACCAACAACAACTATTTGGGCACAGACAATCCTTTGGGTAGAGAAGCAGAATCTGCAGTGGAAGGATTTCCTCTACTCACAGCTGAAACCAGCATGGCTTCCCTACTGTTGCCCTTCCTGTCTAAACTGCAATTCCAAGTACAAGCGTTGCTCGACCATATCTTCTCCATGGGCCATGCATGCGACGATGAAGGAGCAGATAAATATAGTAATACGCAACTGAACGTACCTGTTTCGTCAACTTACAAAATCATCTTGTATCTTTTTACAGTCACACATTCACCCGCTGTGCAAAATCACTGGTACAAATACCTTCAGATTCTCCAACCGGAGAGATGGTAGGCAGTACTTTAAAGGTACGGATAATATGGTATAGCTAGCAAGGGTCCCAGGCAAGAATTAATTCACAACGGTGCTTCGGTGAACCCATACCTGCCTAGGTCACCTATTGGCACTCTTTACATCTCCTGTAAACGCAAACTATGGCCGTGCTGTTCATTTGCCTTGCCAATTGCAGCGATGAATGGTTCTACGCTACGTCAAGGTTTGGGCGAATTCCCTTTGCATAATCGTAATCGTGGACAACAGCAGCGCCCCTAAAGCTGTTCATTTACTTCCAACACACTACAGTTAAACCTTCCGGCATCAAAATCTTCCAGCGACTCTCCACCACCACCTCCTATCACCTCCACCACTTTCTATCCTGTTGGCGGCCAACCTACTTCTACTCCTCTCTCCTTTCAATTGTACCTCGTCACTTACCTCAATAACTTCCCAAAAAGAAATGTCCCGCGCCCAAAGCAGGATGTCCGCGTTTAATCCTCTAGTCGATTTGGAATTTGACGATGAGCATGATTAAAGGTTCCTGTTTTACAGACGAAAGAAAACAATGCACGAGGAACGCCAAAAAGAACCATATCCTGGGATATCATCCGATACGCAGCTGCCTAGAAACCTCAGTCGCCATAACTGCACCATTTACCTCTATCAAGCTTGGCGTACTCTGCCAAAAGAGCCCTGGGAGCTCGTACAGAAGGCGCAAGTTGAGAGGTCCTGGCCGAGAGCCTTGAGAATATTAACTGTTCAGTAAAGACACCAGCCCCGTTGAGGATGAGAAGATCAAGGGAAATGTTAGACGTCCGACCCTGCTCGATGAAGAAAAGTTCGATCATCTCATTGACGGGACGGAGACACGGGCTTTGATACTATCTCTAGAGGATCTGTCAGTAATGACTAAGAGGAAGAATGTCCGAGAGGATATTGCGTCTGTATCCGCCATCTCAACACCTACGCCGTCCCTGGTTATGCCTGCAACCTCGCACACTCCAACTGTAGCTCAGCCTATGGACTATGGCCTATATACTAGGGAGAGAGCTGTTGGCCCCTCTGCTAGGGGCAGCTTCCGATGGTACAGGTGATGAAACGAGAGCCATAACGCTGCAGCCAACAACTTGTTATCGATACTCTGTTGGGTCATTCCTGGATCATGTTTATGCTATCTATATGAGCTGTATCGTCGGAGTCATAGTACAGAGGACCTTTGATCTCGTAGAGGAGCTGTGAAATTACCGTCGCGATAGTACCAATACCCCCGTCATCCTCTCTTTTCGTTATAACGAAATACCCATCTGATTCGATCTCGGTGATTGGAAAACCAAGGCTGGTGCAATTGTAGGCTCTCAAGACCTCATTCTCGAACCCGATGTAGTATCCTCCGGTAACATAGGAGCTACATTCGATCAGATGGCCTGCAATTAGAGCGTAACTAAGCCGTGTAAAGTCCTCACTCTCCAATTATGCTACCATATGGCTGCCCTAATGACCGACGAGGCGTCTGCAAACTCGCCTCCAAATAACAATTTCCGCACCACTCTTTAGAGCTAGGAAATCCCGACTACTCCCTGATAGGCCTGTGCGTAAGCTGGTTCGACTTCCTAATTATCGTTCGGCGTGCCCGAAGGCAATGACGTGAATTATTCCCCCCCCCCCTGCGAGAAGTTTCTTGAATTGCCGCGTAACGTCGTTGCCGGTAACCCAGAAGACCTCAAAGTTCGGTCCTGTAGTCTTTAACGGGTTATCGGAGTGGTCAGGCATATGTTTGTTATGTTTGCTTGCTTAGCCAGTCACAATCACTATATAGATTCGCGCTCGCTTGGGCTTCAATCCAACACGGGTTTCTGCACTTGCTTCGCCATAGCCTCCAGGTCACATGAGCGTGCGTTGACAGCGGCTTTCTGCTTGTTCTTGGCAATTTCTTTTATGGCTGGCTTGAGTGCTGCGATGAAGCTCATTTCAAACGATAGGGCCTCGTCTTTGAGGCATCGACTAGATGCAGAACATGAAGAATTGTGGCAGTTTGGTCAACGTGGCTTCCATTCGCGGCATTATTGTGTTTACTAAGAATGCAGCATACGGCGAGTAAGGACACAGTCGTTGGACCGAGCAGGACTGCAGCGAAGGAGGTCGGAGATCGGGTGATTACGAGATCAGGATCGACTGCATTGCACTGTGAGTCACAAATCGGCGCACGTGAGAGCAGGGCAGGCATTGTCAGTCTCGATTAGCAGTTTGATTGATGGCCTAATGCGGCAAAAGTCGGTCGCTACGAGGGTGGCGAGCTGATCTGGAAATGTTAAATTATGAGAGAGGAACTCCGCAGAAGTTTGGAGCGCTCGTTGTGCGGCTATTGTGCAATGATACACGGTATATTAGTGGTATAGTATGGCTCATCGATGGTATTTGGTTGTGTGAATAGATTGAAGCTCACTTATGTCACTCGGATTCCGAGCCAAATAACCCAGACCCGAATTCAACGTGAGAATGACAGCCCAACGCCTTGAACCCTTTCTTGTTTTTAGAGAGGCGTACAGGCATGCACCATGTCGACAGAATCCTACTACTTATGTGATCCGTGGACTCGATCCTGGTATTCTGCGCCTCGATGAGGCCGACGATCTCCCACCCGGGAAGCCTTAGATAAATCCCCGCGTCGATCTCATTCTTTATTCGGTAACGAGCCTCAAGAACTTACAATATCTTTATTACAGCTGTATGTAACGGGATGACATATTGCGAAATATTATATATCATGGAGGGGTTAAGATATGACAAGAAACGGAAGTGAAGCCCTTATCATTTTTCAAGCCTCTCGTCATCCTTAAGCTGTCAGCCTGTCACTATGCATCTCTTTCAGAATATCAGTATATGCATGAGTTTTCCATCGCCTTAGCCCTCGCTCAATCTTCAACATACGCAGAGCCGGGTGTGCCTACTGGAACTTTGCCAGGAAACTATGCCGGCGATTTACGACCTCAGATCCACTGCAGCTCATCAGCGGGCTTGATGATTGATCCCAATGGCATGTTCCTCAATGCGGATGGAGTGTACCATCTCTACTACCACATCCAGAGACCTCTACTACTGGACTAACCCATAGCCCTCTTCCTCAGTGCTCTAGGCGAACGCATCTTCTCCGCATCCGCCGTTGTCGAGGTAAATGGCTTCTTCTCGAACGAAACCAATGGCGCTGTAGCTTTCCACAACCTCGACAAGGGCACTCTCAAAACACGGGTCTATATCGTCGTGTCGGTCTCGTTATTTGGCCTGGAAGCATGTCCCTGTGGTCTGTTGACGCGTTATATTCTGGAGACTACCAACCAATCAAACCGCTATCCTGTAAGGAATACATTTGGACGCCCGATGGAAGGTTTACTAGATTGGAAAAAGTGTACGAAAATGAGGATCTTATTTCATGGCCTTGGCAATTGACGAATGCCAATGTCAGCTGATCTCCAAAAGTTACCGAGTTTAAAATTCTTGAGTATTTATATTTATATGCAGCCTCATCTTCGTGCTCACTGCAAATATAAACCCAGTTTTCTTGGTATACAAATGTTAAGCTCTCAGGATATGGAGTCAACACCAGCCAGGTCTAAAGGCAAAGAGAAGGCTCAATTCACATCATTCAAATGACTCTTCAATGACATTCTTCCATTCGCCCTTCCATACGAAACACCCAACTCAAGATCTCTAGGGAGGTAAATACATCGTTCGGAGATAGAACACCGAGAGAGTAGCCAATGCCAAAATTACAAACATTTCCCCTTTGGCATCGATTTTATCGCTTGACAGGGTACAGCTTTATATGGAGAGGTGGTATGCACCAAACAACGATCGCGTCATGCGGGAACCAATTCTCGCTCTCGGGCTGCAGGGCGAGGTCGAAATGCCATAAGAGTTTCGCAACCACGAGACGCATTTCTGCATACGCCAGACTATGTGACCAATTAGTATTCAGATATGCTACTTTTCGGTTGTAGAGATGCACTTGCCTTTTCCCAATGCAGTTCCTGGGACCGTAAGAGAATGGCTGGAAGGAAGACCGATTGTCGTTTGCAAAGCGAGGATCACCAAGCCACCGTTCTGGAATGAACGATCCGGGATCATCGAAATTATGAGCGTTTGTGTACATTGGATACTGTGCTATGCAAACCGAAGTCTGGGAATATCACTGTTAGCTTTTGCAGTGGTGGAATGGTTACGCTATGAATGTCATACTCCACCGGGAACCCATTTATCGGCGATCACAGCACCTTCGGCCGGAACCATTCTAGGCATATTCGTGGGGACGGGCGGATAGACTCGTAGACCTTCTTCAATGACTGCCGTCAAATACTTCAGCTGACCGAGCTTGACAAGGGTGATCTCGTCGGCGCTTTGGAAAGCTCCCCGAATTTCATCAACCAGACGCTGGTATGTCCTTGGGTTCTTCAAAAGCCGCCATGTTGTACCTGCAAAGAAAGTCGCCGTCGTTTCACTGCCACCGTGCATGAGGACGTTCGAATTTGAGCGAATCTCCGGCACCGTCAGGCCTTTCTCATCGTTATATTTCAGAAGGAAAGACATGAAGTCCGGACGGTCGGTTACCATCGCCATGCGTTTATCAGCCAGGTCACTGCTGAATTTGGTGTGCCATTCTGCCTGCTCTATCTTCTTCTTTGGCAGCATCGCGAAAATAAGTCTCTGGAGTCCTGGGATTCGTCTGGCGAGTGCAATGAACATGAAGGCATTGATTGATTCGCCAATGATCTCTAACCAGGGATGACTTTTTCCTTCCTTGAGACAGCCAAAGTTCTCGCCGTAGGCTAGATCACCAAAGAGATCAAACACAGTCCAATGGAACCACTTCCGCAAATCAACGGTGTTACCCGATGAACCCACATCGTGCAGCCTCTTTATGAGAAGATCTGTGTAGCTCTGCATAATTGGCTCTTGCTCTTTCAATGCTTTCTCAGAAAACGCGTGGGCAATGAGGCGACGCATGCGAGTATGGTCGGCATCGCCAGAGACGTGGAGACTTGGAGTCTCGTCATGTTTCTGATAGTGAAGCGGGTCCTTTTGCATCTGCGGCTTGCCCCCAGGTTGCGAGCCATACACTTCTTTCCATGCTCGGGCATCGATGTAGGAGAGTTCATTCGGCCCGATACGAACTACTGGTCCATACTTGTCATGGAGCTCGTTTAAGTGGAACACTGATTTGCCAGATATAGAGATATAACTCCAGAAAGCTCTTGAGAAAGCGTAAGATCTAGGGCCTGGGTATTTGTTGAGTGGATGCAAGGTGATATTATAGAGGCCTGTGACTAACAGGTAGCCGAACACCTTTTTGGTACAGATTAACAATGTCTCAAGGTTGTGGCGAGGATAATGCTTACAAGAAATGCGACAAGTCCAGGAACCAAAATCAGTCCGGCGGGACTGGCAAATTTGAAATTCGCCAGATTTTGAGTAAACGACGACATTTTGTCGAAGCGCTGCGTTGAATACTCACAAAAACGCAGATGACGGGTTCAATGGACATGGCCATATAGCATTTTTTGCGTGGTGTTGCTACGGTGAAGCGTTGAACCCGAGCGGAGCGAATTGTGCTAGCTCCGGGTGCGGATGTAAGTCTTACCCGATTCCTCAATTATCAGGCGTTGTTGAGGCTGATTCTCCTGGACTAATCAACGCACTCGGCTATGTACTATACTTTGCCGCTTTTTGATAGAGATCTAATGCTCCGGATCTGGATGTTCGCTTTTCCAGAAGCTTGCCGACTTATCGAAGATGCAACACTTCATTTCTTTGGGTCACGCCTTTTTAGCAGCGGATCTGCTGCTAAATCTATATTTGGTAATTCAATTCTCGTATCTGAGGAGACATCAATTGCGTGACACGAGTCTCGACAAGGTTATGCTCCCTCTCACCGTGAAGAGCAACTGGACTTTAAAAAATGCTCTGGTGAGACATGCTATTTGCATACACGGAAACAAATAGCGACCTGTTCGTTTCCTAAAAATATTGTTAAGCTTTCTCATAGTGTGTAAAACGGGAGATGTCTTTATTTCTGATAAGTCCACCAGCGGCGAAGTTATATACTAATTAGGAGACACATCATATGACATGATGACTAAGGAAGAATCCACCAATGAGCTCAGTCAATAAACATCTACTACTGCCAGGTTCGACTTCTCAGGCATTTATGGCGTCACAGTCCATGATGGCTCCGGCGGAGATCTGCCATTACTTTAAACCTGTAATCCCCACCCGGCTGCGTAGTTCAACTTCCAGTATACTTCAACCCGAGGCTATGTACTTCACCCAGCCTTTCTCGGAGTCAATTGCAAGACCAACGGGGGCTTTTCCCAAAGAATAAATGTTTTCTGTGTGATCCAGTCTCGGCTTTCTTCACAGACTTCGATGTCGAAATTCCACAAAAGCTTCGCCAAAATGAGGCGCATTTCAGCCCAGGCAAGACTGTTATACAGAATCAGCACGATGAAAACTTGGATGGATTTGGACGAGTTGTGGCATACTTCTTTCCGATGCAGTTTCTAGGACCCACTGAAAAGGGTTGGGATGCGGCGCGTTTATCTGACGCGTACGGACCAGTTTCCGTCTCAAGCCATCGCTCGGGAATATATTTGTCAGGGTCACTGAAGTTTGCCGGTGAATGGGTGATAGCCCAAGCAGTTATGGAGGCTTGAGTCTAAATTTCCTGCATCAGTTTTCCTTTTCCAAGAATTCAATATCATGCCTTTGGGGGAACGTTGACTCACGCCTGGTGGAACCCAATAACCGGCAACGTACATGCCCTCCTTTGGAGCCACCCGCGGTAGATACCCAGCAACCGGTGGGTATATCCGCATTGACTCCTCAAGGCAAGCATTCAGATATTTGAGATGTGCTAGGTTATTGAAAGTAAAATCATCGTTGGTTTTGATTGCATTCCGGATCTCCCCTACCAATTTCTGGAACTTGTCCGGATTCTTCGACAAATGGAATATTGCGCCAGAAAGTGCGGTTGCACTCGTTTCACTACCACCCAATATAATTAGCGTGGAGTTTGAGTGCATTTCTTGGAGGTTGAAACCGTTTGGCCCGGACCTGTTTACCAGATATGTGACGAAATCAGGTCGTTCGGTCTTGGTCGTTAGACGGCGATCCATCTTTTCGGCGCTCAAGTTGTGGTGGTCCAGCATCTTCTGCTTCACTTGCTTTGGAATGAAACGGGCTAAGAAACTTGCTAGTTGAGGAAATTGATTTGCTGCAACCATCCATATTGCGGCGCGCATGGACTCGAAAACTATTGCAATCCAGGGGTGGTAGTCGCTGCTTGCAAGGCAGTTGAAAGGTTCTCCAAAGGTCAAGTCACCGACTAAGTCAAACGTCGTCCAGTTGAGCCATCGGACGATATCCACTTTTCCCTTGTTGGGTCCGTCACACTCCTCATGTAGTCTTTTTATGAGCAAGTTGATGTAGGAGTTTACTAGCTCCTCTTGTTCCCTCAAAGCCTTTTCAGAAAATGCATGAGACAGTAACCGGCGCATGCGCGAGTGTGCTACATCATCCGGGGTTGAGTGAATACTCTCTACTCTCTAGTAACTCTGTCAGTCCGCCCAATCCGAGACCTTTTGTGGTCATGCCCATTACTGACATTCACAGGAGTAAGATAGTTCATCTTGTCTTTCGTAAAATGAGGAGTTCCACTGCGATAATTGTAAATGGCATTCCAAGCGTCCGGATGAGTAAAGGATATGTGGTTTGGAGTAAATCGAATTACTTCGCCATATTTTTCATGCAGATCCCTGATATCTTGGTGGAAAGTTCCTTTCACAAGACTGAGGGCAAACGGTATTTTTGAAAAAGCTGCAAACTTGTTTCCCGGTATGTGGCGAAGAGGGTGAAAGTAGACACAGTAAATCGCTGTTGAAACATAATACACAACAATCTAATAAGGTTACAGATGTTAGGTGAAGTTTCTTCTATTCGTGGATAACGACGGACGAATACTTGCCAGAACTAATGCAGTGTACAGAATCAAAAGTCCCGGGGGAGGAACCCCAGATGCAGAATCGAGGGGCAAAAGAATGGTCATTATTGCTACTGTGAAAATTCTAGGATGGCGACTCAGCCTCTTATCTGACAATTGACATGTGTAATTAAAGAGGGACCAGGCAGTGATCTCCTATGTAAATTCTACAAAGGCGACGAGCCACTTTTCGGAGAATTTGGTAGTTCAGTTGAAAAGGGAACGGAAAATGATAATTTGCTAACCCGAAAAAGGCCGCAGTGCTTTTTGTGGAGTGCCTGCGGAGAGCACTAGGGCCAGATACGGAACAGGGGTGATTCCGGGTTACCACGCGCCGCCGGGCACACCCAACATGCGGAGATCCGGGGAAGCGTTTCGACCAATGATATCTTCGAACCTTGGTGTATCTTACGACATTATTTTAAACTTCCTTGTGCGCGTCTTGTGCCCACTACCACGGTCCGTATTAAGGCTTGCATAAAGGCATAATCCATGTCTTATGCAAGACATTCAAAGATGTACGGCATCACGGTCTAAGAGTCTGAGTACAAGCCTCAGACTCAAAGTACGTTGTGAATTCGTGAGTGCAATGAGCGCGGGGTAACTCTAGATCGGAAGGGTGCTATTTCGGAACGGGGGCAATCAGGGATCCGCGTGAGCAGAATCTTGCTAATAATGTGTTGAAATACTTAAGGGCATCAGTAAATTTTCGATTAGTGTTAATCGCCCCTTGCATTAGCCTTTGACGAGCTGCCTCATTCATCAAAACATGGCGACCCCTCCTATGAACGTATTACTTCCCCCTTTGACTCGCCTTGGAGGTGGATTTGGGATAACCATTGCCGTAACGGTGTTGGTCTTAATTGCCTCATTTGCATTCTACACTCTCAGTGAACGTCCATATCCAGGTCTTCTGTTGATTGGAAAAGATCCGTCCGAGAGGACCAATCTGCCAGCAAAGAAACGATGGATGAAATCGGCGAAGAAAATATGCTTTGATGCTCTTAAAGAAGTAAGCATGCTCAACCAACTTCGTCATGATATCGAGTTACTGAAGGCGTCAAGACCCAAAAGCCCTTCCAAGTGATTGCCACGAATGGTCCTCTTATTGTCATACCGCCAAAGTACACCGAAGAAATTAGACTTGACGAACGGATGACTTTCAAATCTTGGCTCAAGAAGGTGAAATCGTTTGACAATCTCAGAAGTGTGCTTGAATGCTGACCTTCCTAGGACTTCTTCACAGAATATCCTGGTTTCGAGGGATTTAAACCTGCTGTTGACAATAATGTATTCATCGACTCAGTTAGAATCGGCCTCACTCAATCACTTGGTAAGTGTCCTGATTCAAAGGACTACAATCCTCACCATTGTGGAACTCTTGCTTATGGGATTTCTCAGGGCAGATTGTTGGCATTCTCGAGAAAGAGACAAAGTTATGCCTCAACGAATCCATGCCACTTAGCAATGGTAAGCACTTAATCTTGCGTCCTCCATAGGTGTAGTAGCTGAACGTACTATAGAGTGGCAAGAGACACATTTCGACAAGGTGGCACTGCGAATGATAGCTCGGTTATCATCTCGAACTTTTCTCCCGGAGCCTCTTTGCTATAACGAAGAATGGCTGAAAATTTCCGTGGATTATACCGTCGACTTCTTTACCGCCGCCTATGTCCTAAGACTATTTCCACCGCCTATCCGGGCTGTAGTCCATTGGTTTCTACCGTACACGCGAAAGCTTCGCCAGTCGGTGGCAACTGCCCGTGGTATAATTGAGCCTGAGGTTAAGAGGCGCAAACTAGAACGAGAGGCTGCCATCCAGGCCGGGGAGAAGCCAAAGAAATATGTTGATGCTCTTGCCTGGGTTGAAAGTGTCTCCGAGAAGTCGGGTGAATATTGCGATCCTGTGTAGGTTCATGCTTCTCCTGCACAATTGCCCTTCTTACTGACTTATGGGCGTGTCTGTAGCTATGCTCAGTTGAACTATGCGCTCGGAGCTGTTCATACTACTTCGATCACATTCACTAATACGGTGTATAATCTGATCAGCCAGCCGGAATCCATTGAGCTGTTGCGTGAGGAATTTATATCAGTATTCAAAGAAGTTGGGGAATGGAACAAGACGAGTTTGTATAAACTGAAGTTGATGGATAGCTTCATGAAAGAAAGCAACAGACTGAATCCCGCCTCATTTAGTAAGTTATACTACGAATATCCCTGATCGTTATATCAGGAACTCTATTCTAATGCGTAATTTTCATGACAGTGACGGTCAATCGGGTGGCAAATGTGGACATAACACTTTCCGACGGTACCGTAATCCCGAAGAATGCCGCACTTTCCATTCCGAACACCTCCCTGGTTGATCCCCATTTCTGGGAGAACCCTCACCAGTTCAACGGAAAACGATTCTTCGATATGCGCCAGAAGCCTGATAACGAAAGTAAGCATCAGTTTGTGACAACTAGCGACGAGTACCTGCCCTTCGGCCATGGCAAGCACGCGTGCCCGGGACGGTTTTTTGCCTCCAATGAAATTAAGGTTTTACTTTGTCATCTAATCATGAATTACGACTTTAAATTCAAGGGCGGCGTGATGCCGGAGTTCAAAAACAATGGGCCTGATGACGGCTTCAACAAGGATGCGATGGTAATGTTTAAAGCGAGGACTCCAGAGTTGTCTGTGACGCTGTGAAATATACTCTTAGAGCTCCACAGTAGCTGGGTTGCCGGTGAGAGTACCGTTTACATCACTCGGTTTCGGACAGAAGATGGGCATTGGGGGGTTATTAGTCAAGTCAGGGTTTTAGATCCCAAGGTTAGTTGGCGACGTGTAATTGCTTTTGAGGTTATATAGATAAAAGTGTAGTGCTCGGAGATATTAGTAGTATACCCACGACTAACATCCACCGCGCTGTTATACACACATATACCTACTAGCTACTGTTTATGTTGTGCATTGCTAGTAAAGGATAAAAGGCTTTGAACAATAGCATATTTGTAGCTAAATAGAATCATGGTCTTTAAACCTTTCTACTCGCCGGAAGCTGCTTACAGAGCTCAGTTAAGTAATCTCTTCGTCTTTTATTTTAGTAGGTTACCTACTATATGGTCGCTCTCTCGCTCCTACGCCAAGCCTAAGTATTATGCCTAATCTTCTCTGTTATCTCTAGCCTAAGAAAGTACTACTATATCTTCTATTACCGACCAGGTCCTAGCATAGTAATTTACTATGTATCTAGTAGCTAAACTAAAAGTTCTTCTTTTAAAATAAAAGTTCTACTTTTAAACTAAAGGTTCTTCTCTTAAACTAAAGGTTCTTCTCTTAAACTAAAGGTTCTTCTCTTACACTAATAGTTTACTTATACTATAGTACCTTTATAGCCTTAATAACTTATAATATATTATATAGTAGTAGTAGCTATAACTTTGTCTTTTACTATAGCTTTACTTTTATATACTACTTTACTTAGTTTTAATTATAATTTTTTAAATTTTTTAATTTTTTATTTTTATCGTTAAAGTTATTTTCACTAGTATTATATATAAGCTTATACTAATACTAAATAATATTTTAATTTTAATTTTAGCTCTTTTATAATTATACTTATAATTAAAGTGTATTTTAGTCTCTAGAGTCTATTTTATAAGATTTAAGACCTATTTTATACTAACGT
The DNA here is from genome assembly GCA_001692735.1 of Lepidopterella palustris CBS 459.81. Classification (NCBI taxonomy): domain Eukaryota; kingdom Fungi; phylum Ascomycota; class Dothideomycetes; order Mytilinidiales; family Argynnaceae; genus Lepidopterella; species Lepidopterella palustris. Next base: position 21,822 of record KV745233.1, read on the forward strand.
GGCCTTTATTATAAGCGACGAGTAGTGTATTAGCTATATTCTTAATAGCGCTGGTTCCGGATAGAAATTCACGCGTATTTATGTTTAAAAATGTACTGCATAATAATAGATTCCTCTAAGTCTGTTAGTTTTCGCCTTTTCGGTGTAGAATCGCGTTGTAAAGGCTTTCCATGGATTCTATCGCATAGTGTTGAGAATGGAACCCTGTACGTTGCTGTAGCTCTTTGATAACTTAGAATCTGGTCCAATTCGATAGCCTGTATAGCTAAGGATAATTGGATTTCTTTTTGAACCGATTGATGGCGAATTGGTTGATTTGTTGACACCTTGGGCCAGAGTGACGAGTTTTGGTTTGGTCTGAGCGACTCGCTTATCCAACACGTTATATCTATAAGGTTAAAGTTAAATATATTTATTTCTACAATTCTCAGGGACTTAAACTAAAGTTAGCAACTTGGTACTATATTGGTGTATGGAAGCCAAATGTACAAATCTGCTTTCTTGAAGTCAAAGATACTTTCTAACGCACATTTTTTTCAATTTTTGTATAATATTTGGGAACCGCTCGCTCACTCGTCGTCTCTTTTGACCAATAGAAACTTAGATTATGCACGGTCCTTACCCCGCATGGAAAGTTCGAGGGGCTTAGCTAAGCGACAGCACTATCCCACATTTGGCTACATGACCAGCAAGGGTCCCTGGTGAACGTCGGTCCGGCTCAGGCTCTTCGTCCTTCCATAGTTCCCGTATCCGAGCGTACCTCAACCCTCAATCCGAAGTCTCACGGCTCTATCCGATGTTTACATTGCGTGGTGTCTCATCGTGGTATGTCTCCCACCGGCCTGCTTCCGTCTGCGTTGATTTCTAATTTTCAATACATAGAGCAACACTCATCGCGGCGATATATATGGCTTGTGAGCGAAAACAATCTCTCACCTGAGACTCAGAAACATGCGTTAAAGAAAGTGCATGAGGTGATGGTTAAGAATTGAACTTTTATTGGCACTTCACGAGCATCCAACGCCGTGTTCTCACTTCTGCCTGTGGAGACGCTTTGCAGACGCCGCTGCGGGAATAGAGTGGGGCAGAGACAGTGTTCCATGCACTGAGCACTAACAAGACTTTTATAGGCATAGTCAACTAACAGAGGTATAGAATTCTTGAAGATGGACTTGCTTATGGCATTGATGTAGGCTAGTCAATCGACTTTGATATTTATGAACTCGTCCTCGCTGAATTGTTTGGGTTTGAACTGACCGAGAACGATCTTGCTATCTTGGCCAGCATGCTAGGGTTACTGGACCCTAGTAGAACTGCGTACAGTCATCTTAGAGGCCTATAACAATTTGGTGTAGATGTTGAGGCTAGAGGCTAGAGGCTATCATCAAAAATATTGCAACTTAGTTAAGAAAGGATAAAAGAAACGGACCGAGGTTCAAGGAAGTAAAGCATCTATTTGAGCAGAACAAAATAAGTTTAGCTATATTTTATTTTAATTTTAATTTTTTACTTTTTGGGGAGGGGAGGAGATCGGCCTCAGTATCCTGGATGTTTCCAGAGTGTTTGGGCACAGTTCCAGCAACTGGTGACGTATATTTGGACTAACCACCATCATTTTCCGTCTTAGCTACTGAAACGTACTTGTAAGCTCAACTCATCAACAAGAATTTAACGAAACTTTTAATTGTACAATGCATTTTCTACATATTGAACGGACAGTACACTCCAGACCCTATTGAGGCAAGGCCTTTATAGGAAGACACTAGGCCTCGGGACTTGGATGGACTGGATCTAGTGTTAAAATCCAGTCCAGTCCAGTGAAATAAGATCACTGGCAAAGGGCCAGTTGGAATTACCACCGAACTATGAGGGAAATACTAAACCAAAATTGAAGCACAATGTTTTCTCGACTGGCCAAAGGGCAAAATTTCTCCAAAACGTGGAACTACTGAAGAGACTCCTGCCATATCCCATCACCTCCCCAATAGCAGCAGCATCAATCAGTCTGAGATCCGCCCACTTGTCACCCAATCCAATGCGCAGACAATTATGACACCTCAGTAATTCTGGTGGGCTGACCGGGCCTTGCCGTCAAAAGGACCCAATCTCGCTTAAAGTTTGGCTTCGTGATGAGCTTGTAGTATTTTGAAATCATGAATGGCCAGAAATATACAACACCGTAGGCGTTCTTTAACGAGTTTCAAGTCAGTATAGCTCATATATGGTAACATCCACTGAGATAGTAGGGGAATGAAGGGAAAAGTTTACCTTGTAATAACTCTCGCACGAAGGAGTATTAGCTGGATGCTTCGATTGACCGTCTCGCAGAGACAGAGTCCAGGATTTGACTCTTTCTTCTGAAGCCATCACTGCAAACCTATAACTGCCCCTGTTCTTGTTGTACAGATATGCTACAAACTGAGCAATGAAGGCGGACTGCTTTTCGAGCTCATCGACGACGCTTGCCTCAAAGGCCAAACTATTGGGACCCAGATAGTTGAAGAAATTCGGGAAGTCGTCAATCGCAACACCTGCACTTGAAATCAGCAAGTGAATCTGGAAGCTTTATCCGAGACGGAGGCTTACCGTAAAGAGAATAATTCTCAGGTACATATTTCTCTGACAACAAAATGCCACTTCGCCCACGGCAAGGGAATGCAACACCAAACTCTGATGGTCGGTAACCTGGAGAAGAATCAGTCAGTCCTTAAGGTTCGTTGATATCAACATTAATCCCACCTGTGCCCCAAATCAAAACATCGATCTCATGTTCCTTTTTGGCATCGGTTTTCTTGTTCTGGGAGACAATTCCATGTTCGGTGAGTGCGACAACTGGATCGGTAACCAATTCTACGTTCGGCGAATTGAAGATCGGGTAATAGTCGTCGAGAAGTAGCGGCCTCTTGCAACCAAAATTGTCATGTGGTCGAAGTTTTTCCCTGACCACAGGGTCCTTCACTTGCTTGTCAAGGTGGGCCCATGCAAGTTGGATAGCCTTCTTCTGCCACCAAGTCCCTGGAACGAAGACGTGCCTTCCCAAGAAAGCGGCCTAGGCATAAAAGTCAGAAAGATATTCCTCATTGCTTCGCTAAAAGTCGTAGGGAATGGATACCAACATACCATCTCGTAAAGATACCATTTATACACCTTCATTACAAATGGGACATGGGCAAACACCCACTGCTTAAACTTGGAGAATGGGAAATCGTCACGCGGAAGGCAGAAGGAAGGACTCCGCTGGTATACGACCAGAGAGCGAACGTCCTGGTAGATCCCCGGGAGAAGCTGAGCTGCTGAAGGACCAGTCCCAACCACAGCAACTCTCTTTCCCTTCACCGTAGCATCTTTTGGCCAGGATCCTGTGTGCCATTCTTCTCCCTTGAAAGCGTCAAGGCCTGAAACAGGAGCCTTTTTGGGTACGCTGAATTGACCGGAGGCACTCAAGAGCTATGCCACATGCACTTGTCAGTGATTTGGTATACCGTAACAAAAAACTGTAGATTACTTACAATATTACAAGTCCACACCTTTTTGACTCCGGTGGAGACGTTTTCTGTTTGCAGAACCCAAAGCAGCTGATTATCATCCCAGTCCGCTCGAATGACCCTGGTAGAGAAGTTCGTTATAGCGGGGAGCCCATGGTCCTTCGCAATGTCTTCGTAGTACTTTTGAATCTCGTGTTGCGGCGCGAATTTTCGTCCCCAGTCTGAACTTGCATTAAAGATTACACTCCAATACTTTTCGAAAAGGCACTCACATGGATTTGGAGCCCAGCTCACACTGTACACATGACTGGGGATGTCGCAAGCACACCTGGGATAAACATTGGTAAACCAGACACCCCCGTAGTTGTCGTTCTTTTCGATTATCGCAACTTCTTCGAGAGGGATTATCTTTTTCCTGACAAACTCCGAGCCCTGGAGAATACCGGTAATTCCAGCACCAATAATGATGCAAAATCGATGCTCGTCTGGCTGGGTGAAGGAAGGCATGGTCGAGAAAACACGCGCTGCAATGACTCTAGAATAGATGCAGAATTCGAATTAGATATACGTTGAAGTTGCGTCGAACATGGCGCGCTGCTCACGCCAGCATTTACACCAAGAGATGTTCGAAGGGGAGATTCGATGTTGTTATTCATCCCGGAATTACCGGACCCGTTTCGGAGAGTTGAAGAGTCGCCGGTGTGAACGTGGTTCCGTGCCGAGGGTGCTAGTGGGATGGAAAGCCCTACGGTAATTGGTCGCCGAGAAACGCCGGAGGTACGCACAAACTGCTCGGCTCGTTTCAATCCAATCAATTTGAAAATTGAACATTGAAACTTTGAAGTCGAGTAGCAAACTTTTGAATTCATTGTTGTGAACAATCGAAATGTAGCAAGAATCCATGGCTTGCTGATTTAATCGCTTGCTCTTTCAATAGACACGATGATTCCATAGACTCTATATAATTGTGCAAAGGTATGGCTTATTCTACTTCTGTATCAGGTGAACACGAAGTCAAACTTAATATTCACACATATGTGCCTTTTGTAGCTTGTGCTATTTCGGGAACTTTGAACTATGCTAGTTACAACTTTTAAAGCATCCAAGGGTTTGCAACAATTCTCGAAGATGAGTTTCGAGTTCACAGCAGCCCCAAATCGAAGACAAGTCCATGATTGAATCACTAAGATGCAGCTACTAATCTTGATTTGTTCAGTGACTAGGATGAAACCACTACGAAAGTAAACTGGTTCGATATCCACACTCTATAACAGTTCTGGTAGCCTCTAACTATCCAAGGCTACCGTGTATTCCTTTAGCAACAATTACTAGTATCGGATCGTTCAATTTCCCTGGCACAGCCAATTCCATCTCTCATTTAACCTCCTGTGCTTGCATATACTTCCTCATAGCAAATATTCCAGCAATAGCAAGTACGACCATGACGTACATTCTAATACCTATTCCCGAATCCTTACTAGTTGTAGTGGAAGGAGAAGATTTATAGGAGACCTGTACTGCTTGTTTCGATTTCGAATCTTGTGGCTGCGTTCCATTAGTTAAATACTCTAAGGTATGATAACTTTGATACCTACTGTTTTCTTCAACTTGCCTACCATTAAGGTCTCCAGGATAGCTTTAGCTTGCTCGCTGTGTCCAACAGATCCAAATTCATCGGTTGCATCTCTTCCTGCGACATCAGCCAGGACTTCTTCTCCGCCGCTGAGAGATATCGTGAATTAGCCAAGATCACACTTAAAAAGAGACAATGAAGAGGTAAAGTGGAGACTTACGGATGCTCATAGACAAATTTCGATACATCGTAAACTTGATCATTTATAATGATAAAAAGGTCATCCTTGGTATTGTGAGATGCTACCTGAGAGTAGGTATAGTCTCGCGTGCCTGCCATGCTCGGAACACTTTATAACATAAAATTAGGAATAAGAGTCTAGCATATGGATTTTTGAGGACTTCGGAGTAACCTCGCTCTGGAATTGGCAATTCAGAAAAATGGGAGCTGTTGAGTTTGGGTTAATGGTTCAATTTTGTTGAAATGAGGACCGAACGTAGGAAGCTATTACACCCTCTCCGCGTGCTGTGGAAGTTTCTAAGACGTTACCAGGTAAAAGTTTGAGTACGGCATCCGGCTTGCATTCAATACTTATTGTGCTATGCATAATTTCGGGCTGTTTTGTCTCCATCCCGATTTAGCCGTCGGTTGGCGGATTCGACTTCCGGATATTAGACTGTCCGCAGCCGCAAATTCAAGATATGTTTCGATATGAAAGCTTCAGATATCAAATCCTAATTTGAGTGAATTTCATGAGGGATATGCGGGGAAGAATATTCTGCGGGGTACTAATGTGGCACCCTGAACCTGACTTGCTAATAAGCAAGCCGATTCAAGCGAGATTGCTTGATTGATTGCTTTATAAGCAATTAATCAATTAATTAAAAAGGCTTAAATTTTACAATTAATTAAGCTTTTAAGGCTATAATTAATTTATTATTAATTTATTAAGTATATATATATATATAGGTATTAAATATAAAAATTATAATAAATATTAAGTATTATAGTATTACTTTAATTAATACACCTAAGTATAAATATAGTAAATATACTACTTTATATAGCCGCTATATTTATTAGAAATAGTTTTCCACTTTAAATTAACTACTAACTTACCTTTATATTATTTTTTATTTCTAATTTAATATTTTTTTATAATTGCCTTTAGTACTATACTTTAATCTTTTAGCTACTATTACTATAATAAGCTAACACCTTACTAAGGTAAATATATATATATATATATTATACCAACTAAAAACCTCTATAATTATACTTTTTAAAGCTATAGTACTAGCTAATAATATAGTTAAAAATAATACTAGTAGTAAAGTTAATAATTATAATAGTATTAGCTTAAAGTACTAACTAAATTTATAAATTATTATTTTAATTAGCGTTAGTTAAATTAAGAATTTAAAGGTACCTTAATACTTTACGTACTTTTATAATTAATTTACTTAATTACTTAATTAGCTTACTAAAGTAATAAAATAATATATTTAGTATTTTTTTATACTTTTAAATTACTAAGCTTTAAGAAGCTAATAATATAGCTATATAATATAAATTACGTAAAAAATATCTATAAAAAAAGACCTTAATAATTAAAAAAAAATATATACTTAATAACTTTAAAGAAGTTTAGTACTTATATTAATAAAAAAGTATAAAAAAATTTACGTATTAAAGAAAATAACTAGCCCTTAAATACTATAGTAAAATATAGTATAATATTTAAATATATAAAAAAAAAGTAAATATTATAGTAAAATAAAGTAGTCTACTATATTATACTATATTATTCTAGATTATAATATAAAATACTATAAAATACTATATTTTAGTAAAGTCTTAATAAAAGTGTTTAACTCGCCTTTAGAGTATATTATTTAGTATATTACTAATAACTTTTATATAGTTAATACTAAAGTACTAGTCGGGCTACTATAAAAGGGTAACTAAGTAATTTAGCTAAGTACTTTTTAATTTAAAGAATAAATATATATAAAAGTAATAATATATTTAGTACTTTAAGTTATTTAGCCGTTTAATAAAATATAATTTAGTAAGTTTATACTAGTAAGCTTTTTTATTACTAAGAGTAAAAAGGCTTAATATTTAGCTATAATATAATTTACTATTAACTAGTAATTATTCTATAAAATACACTTTACCTTAAAGTTAATAGTAGTAATTAAATTATAAAAAAAATAAGGTTTAAAGTAAGTATATTTAATATATTAATTACTTTATATAATTTAAAATATATAAAGTTACTTTAATATAATATTATAATAATACTTAGTAAAGAGTTAACAATTTGACTAGGTAGGCAACGTATTAGTTAGCGCTAGCTAAGCGGCTTCTACCTAGGCGTATAAACTCTACTTAAAGATAGGTATTAAACCTACTCTTCTTAAGAATTAATTTTCTATACTATAATTTTATATCCTTGTATCTTTTTATATAAGTATAATTCCCTAGAGCCCTAGTAGCCTTTATAAATATTAAGTATAATACTATAATATTAATACTCTCTATATATTTTTATAGCTATAATACTATTTTATATAGGCCTAGGGCTAATTCTAGCCCGCTATTTAACTCTTATAAAGAAGTACTAGGCTTTAGCTTTTCTAAAGTAAATTAAATTAATATAGGTAGCTATAAAGAGCCTATAGTTCAAATATAAAACTATAAAGATAAAGTTACCTACTTAGAAAAAATAATAGTAGCCTAAAAGCTTTATATTTAATATAAATATATTTTTTATAAGTAGCTTCTTAATAAAGAGTATAGTAGCTAGTTAAAATAATAAAAACAAGTATACTAAATAGCTTACTTATAGTGTATATAAGAATAATATTATTGTAAATAACTTAATTAAGTATTAGGCTTTAAAGATTATAGGTTCTTAATATCTATAAGTTTTGTAAATAGCTTTAACTTAATATTAACTCTAGTTATAAGTATATTTAATAAATAAAACTTTAGTTAAATAGGCTTAGTTTAAACTTTAAAGTAATTTACTTTATACTATAGTAATTAGCGTAAGTATTATAAGTAGAACTTAGGGCCTATATATATATATATATATAAAGTATATAAATAGGAACAAATATTAGCTATTTACTACTTACTTTACCTTTTTTATTAAGGTTTTTATTTCGCTTTATTTTATACTTTATAAGGTTGTCTTTTTTAATACTATTCCTATTAATAGCCTTTTTAATACTACTATCTCTTTACTTTATACCTTTAGAATTTACCTATAATTAACGCCTTTAAATTAAACACTTAGAGGTATTAGTTAGAGATTTAAAAATATTACTACCTACTTTAATATAATAAATTATTAAGTTAGCTACTCTTTTAGTTAACTTTGTATTATTTCTAGGAAAAAGCCTAGTTATAAAAATACCCTTTTAAAGTAATAAGTAAATAAAATTAAAGTCTTTATCTACTTATCAAGAATAATAAAATTAGTGAGCTTTCTTTATTTAGGTACTTCTAAATTAGTAAATACGCTATTTACTATACTATTAAGTACTAAAGCTATTCCTATTATATAGCTAGAGCTAAATATTCTCTTTTCTCTAAGAATAGATATAAGCACTTAGAATAAGCTTAAAAATATACTAATTAGACTAGGGAATAGTAGTGTTTAATTTTATAAAGTAATAAAACTTAGCTAACTAGTAGAAAATATAGAAATAATATAATAATAAAGGTAGATAAATAACTTATAGATATTTATATTCTCAAAAAAACTAAAAGAGAAGTAGTTAAATATTCTAGGTCTACTTTAATAGAAAAGTAAAAGAACTATATATTTTCTAGAAGAAGAATTAGGGTTTAATTAATAAGGACTTATATTATAAGAGAATTGTTTCTATTATATAAGAATAGATAAGAATTAATTTAAGTATTCTCTTTATATAAAATAATACACTAAATTATTCTATAATATTTATACTATATAAGCTACTAAAAAAAAGGGATTAATATTATCTTTTAGTTAACGTATTTTATAAGCGAGTCGGCACCCTAAGCAAGTCGGCAGCCCTATTATGTCGCCACGCCTGTGTAACAACTTTATATAATGCCTTAATAACGCAACGTGCAATGGACCTATAATAAAGGAGATATATATCTTGCTATCTCTGATATTACTATAGGGCAAATTTAAAGCGAAAAACGCGCTATAGCAGTTCATAGTGTTCCCCAAACTATAGTACAAGACCGACGCACTAGACAACGCCCTTAACGTAATTGCGAGCCGAACTTAAAGCGCCTTATAAAACTTAAAGAGGAGGTAATTATATAATGTATACTTGACAAGAGTTTACGCGGCGTACCGCTGTTAAAGGCCTATATACGAGATATAGCTAATAAACTACTAAAAGAGCGGGGTAGAAAGCCTATTAGCAAGAACTAGGTTAATAACTTAATTTAAGTATACGCTAGAGCTTACAACCCGATAGACCCGTCTATATAATTACTAGCGAGCTGCCTACGAAGACCCGGCGGTTATCCTGCCCTAGTTTAAACTTGTTTAAGCGATAAAGGCCGAGTATAGTATCTAAGACAAAGATATATGGAACTTTAATGAATCTGGCTATATAATAGGCAAGATATTGTCTTAGCTAGTTATAATAAGCTTAGATAAGCCTAGTAAGTAGAAAAAAACTATAGCCTAGCAATTATAAGTAGGTTACCCTAGTATAAGGCGTTAGGGCAATAAAGAAGGCAAAGAAACAGCACGCCTTTAAGACGTAATTAAGGCGGTTATAAGGCGTAAGAGTTGTAAAAGGCGATATATACGGACTAAGGAGACCCTAATAGTTAGCTAAGTAGCTAACTTAGTAACTGTAAGGGAGGGTGGTGGTTGTGACGGCAGCGAGAAGGCAGCGAAGAGGGTGCGCACAGAGAGGCGCTGCG
>KV745234.1:0-31773 GCA_001692735.1 Lepidopterella palustris CBS 459.81
GCCGAGGTAACGTCACTTTGCCAGTCTATTGCAGTGCCCATTTCGATGCTGCCCGCTAGGAATATGGATGGTCCTTTACCCTCTATTCGAGTCGGAGGTTTGCAGATGACGCTTTTGGTGGTGCATATTAAGGTCGACATTAGTCGGATTTTAGAGAAACGAGGGCGGGGAAGTATGTCTGATAATTCCAGCGCTTGCTTTGTTCCGGTGGAGGAATTTAATGGCCCTCACGGCGGGTTGGATACCATTTATACTCACTTCTCATTTCTACGCGAGGCCAACGCTCTATGCAGCGAAAAATAGACTGGGATTTACAACCCCCTAGTCTTCCTGCGCCTCAAGAACTGTTTCTGCTCCCCTGTACCGCTGTCCAGATACTACCTCAGACTTAAGCTCGCAAGTGCCGCCCGAATATCCTTTGCCGAATGTGCCCTCTAGGATCAAAATCGGTTCTTGTCTAAAATAAACAACGAATCTAAAGTTCGCCGATCGACTAGATCAGTAGTCCTAGGAAAGGCGAAAGTGATGAGATTTGAGGACCTTGAGGAGGCACGAGCGAAGCGTACTGCGAAAGAGAAAGCTACTGCAGTTAAGGTTAACAGAAAACAGTAGATTGGTTGGTAAAATTAATAGGACAGCCTCCTTAACCCTTGGAGCTAACGTTCGGCGCGGCTATGTAGCCGTATTGTTCGAAGGTTATAAAATCGCCAACAAAGGTAAATAAAACGAAATGACACAATTTGTCAACCTTTGCACGGCGTAACTTAAATACACTTCGCTATTTTCTAAGCTTCGAAGAATCCGCAATTGTCTGAAGGCGACTCTCGACACCTTCTCTAAAATCCCACGTCCACTTCTTGTGGCTTTCGATATATTTATCAACGTTGGAAAGTGCGCTATAAGCTAGTTAAAAATTGGTTTCAATCGGCTATTTTACCACCTCGTGAGTACCTCGAGTTATGGTGGATACTGTGGGCTAGAGTAAGCGCATACTTATGTAACGATAGTTCCTGTGAACTTACTCTTCCTGAAGCGTGCCAAATTTTTCTTGTAGGTTACTAAGTGCGTCTTTGCTCTCGCTAACCTCCCTCTTAAGGTTTTCGAAGGATCCCTTGAGGTCTTTAAAGGATTCCTTGAGACCTTGAAGTACCTTTAATATCTCCACGAGTTCTAAAGAACCGACCAAGGTTGCTTCAGTATCGTGCTTAGATGCTGCTATGTTCGGGGGTTCTCCTTGAGGAAGAAACTCCAATGCTCCATCACTTTCAAGCCAAGTACTAGGATCAAATGTATACCCATCTGTGACCGGATAGCTTCGAGTTGACTGTGCAATTATGTTAAAGTCCTCTGTAGGAGGAAAGTGTATATAGTCGTTGTTGCTTCCGTAATGCTGGTACGACATTAGAGCAGCGAAAGGGGTTGTTCGTAGGGCTTAATTAATAGCTACACCAGGACATATAGCTCTTATTTATTTACATTATCAAGAGAGAAGATATTCTGAAACACAGATGAAACAACAAAGCCGCTCATAATCGTGCCCTCGTGAATTTTTTGGAAGAGATATTTTGCCATACTAAGCGCTGGCCGTAAAGCGGACCTAGGGTCCGACTGGGAGGCTTTTAGGAAGTCCAGCCCCGCAGGTACTAATAAAAGGAGTGAAATGGTACCCAAAAAGAGAGTAAATTGCAGCTCACTTTAGGACCCGGCAACCGATACTGAATGCATGTAGGTAAAGTTTGATTAGAAGCGCCAGGTGCACGGTCAGATCGCAAGGTAGTGGCATGGACCAATTAAAAAGGGTTTGCGGCACATCAGTCCAACCAAAACCCTTGTTTTTTTACCAATATTAATGGCATGAACTTATCGCAATGTCGGTCTAGCTAATGTGGATTAAATTAGCCTTAGCGCAATTATGCACCTGGAATAGCACTACCAACACTCTCCATGAATTGTTGTACGCTATATCGTATCGCTATTTGCTGGGTGAGATTATTTAAATGAACCGCAATACCCCCTAATATAGCTATGCACCGTAAATTAGGGCATTCAACGACTCAAGCATACGTACAACCCATTCCTTAAGAACTCCCGCAACAACATGAATAAGCAAAAACCCCATGGGAGACCAGCCCCATTAAATATATCTCCTCAGGTAAATGCGGTTGCCACAGTTTTAATCTCTTCACGCTGAACCATATGCAGTACCAATGGGATCCAAACAATATAGGGCAAGATATTGAGCGTACAAACAGAGCTATCGCCGATATTTTGAATCTAGTTCATGGTGTTATGCAGAGGGTTGATTCCCTTTACCAATATACTACAAAGGCTTTCACTCCCCTCCCGAATTACATTGCCGACACAAAGGCAAGATATGACGAGTGTTATAGGACATACGCTCACGAGTTTCAAGCCCATCGGGATACACAAGCTGCTTACCAGGAAACGAAGAATGTTCTCGAAGAAATGCGAAATGCCCTGGCTCAGGAGCAGGAGGCTCACCTATACAAAAGTACAGAATTGGGGTTGCTAAAACAAACGCTAGATGACGAGCGAATAGTTAGGGAGGATCTGGAGGCGAGGAACACAAAATTGGGTGAAGAGCATGAAAAAATCAACAATGAAATGCGTACGTTGATAGAAGCCATCAATGAGCAAAAGCAAGTCTTGGAGAACGATAATCAAGCAATGAGGGCCACGATCAATAAACTTCAGGAGGGGCGGGAAAAGGCGGGCGCGGAAACACTGGAAGAGATAGTTGTTGGGGAGCCGACGCTCCAAACCAAAGTCAGAAGTCTTGAAGAAGAAAAAGAATCCTTGGAGAAAAGGCTTCAAGAAGCTACGGATGCCGTCACGGCTGGCAAAATTGAACTGCAAACCTTGCAGGCGCAGCAGTCATCTCGTGGTCATGGAAAGAGAAGGAGAGCAAACTGAGGCCTTTCTGCCCGATAATGGCTGATGCGTTTCGCCTATTTGCGCTTTGTCTGTTAATCGCGTTGCCTGGGTGAATTTTTGAGCGTTTCCTTTGAAATGTTCTATATGTTTTGCGTTACGCGATCCCATACGTAGTAATCTGCTCTCCATGCTCAATAAAATTCAAAGCTTAAACACGAAATCCCTTGAAAGTAGATTTCCGGGATAAAAGTTTGGAAGGGGCATCCCAACCTGGTTTTCAGCTTGGGATGCCCCCACTAAACCTGTTGGGGCATAACGTCCGTTACTACGTGGCGGGACGCACCCTATGGCGGGACAGGTTCGCACTTCGGACCTTCGGAGTCTCTTATTCGCATGTTAACAGACCTATAATCGATGTATTAACGTTTTACAGCCCATTCTCCCCTAGGACACCAACCTCCGACAAAGACTACCGCAATGTTAGTTATGCCGTCGATCATTTCGTTAACACTCTTTCGGCCGGCGAATCTCCCGGAATGCAAATTTCCTGGATGAAAACGGCCTTTAAAGCTTAGAGACACGATATTTCTTAATTAAGATTCCTATCTAGCGTTCCGAATCTTAGAGTGGCTTTTAAAGTCGCGAATGGACAGGGGGGTGTCGCTGACAAGCCCATTAAAGGCGTTGACGTAACGATCGACAGCATAACCAACATCGCGATTGTTCTTGTCGGAGGCTGATGTCTTAAGAGATAATTGGCTGTAGAATGTTAATACATCAATCATAGGTATGCCAGCATGCGAAAGACAGACTCCGAGGGTCCGAAGTGCGAACCTGTCCCGCCACAGGGTGCGTCCCGCCACGTAGGGACGGACGTTACGTTGAAACTGTCGCATCACATTCGAAAAGATATGAAGGCCGAAGTTCCTGTCTAATTGGCACGGATATACAGTGGCTTAGTATTGAAATAGCTAGGAGCTTCTAGTAGGTTCTTCACCACATCTTCTTAATTGTCCTTTGCCATTTCTACTCTTTGCGACTTCTTCTAGACTATTCTTTGCCATATTCTCTCAGTATATATAGACTCTACTTTCGTAGAAACAATAGACAAGGAAGACAATTTCGAACTCTCGAACCAAACTGTTCGGGTAGTTCGACAGTTACTGTTGCGATCTGGGAATTAAAGACATGTTCTACGGAGCCCGATAGAGCCTCTAGGGGGGTTTGCCGCCTAGGAGAGATAGAATGCGATCCTTGGGGCGGTGAGCCGGTTGTTCCGATAATCTCCAGCCGGGCCGTGTTAGATGTTACGGTGGCTGAAACAGCAATATGTAACAGGAGTGGGGAACGCATATATATATACAAGGTGTCCCACCTATCTAAACAATAATACAATCACTTGCTTCAACAGGCCGAACTTGCGCTGAGACAAGAGTCGTGAAATTGCGTTCAGAACTTTGGGAGGGCTCGCCGTCCTGGGAGAACCAATCTTAGGAAATACACACCTTGGTGTGGAGGCGGGACGCCACACCACCGGAATTGCTTCTAGCGCATCAAACGATCTCTCCTGAGATCAGCTCTCCCGAAAATGCTGCACCCGAAATCTGTGGCCTTGTTATATAAGCCTAATTTCCTATTGCCTTTCTTCTCTAGGATTATCTCTCCTAAGAATGTCCTTCTCCTAGGATCGTCCTTCCTGGATTGTTTCTTCGGTATGGAAGCGGGACGCCACCATCGGCTTCCTAGCGCACAATAAGATCTCTCCTGGGATTAGCCTTCCTGGACATTATGTTCTCAAGATCCGCACCTGAAATTTGTAGCCTTGTTATATCATCCTATTGGCTGCCTACTTCTCTAGGATTATCTTTCTTAGGAATGCCCCTCCCTAGGGTTGTCTCTCGTAGGATCGTCTCCCTCCTAGGAATGCCCCTCCCTAGTGAAACAGGACGCCACCGGAATAATTGCTTCTCCAAGCTCATCACTCTGGATCTCTCCTGGGATTAGCTCTCCTGGAGATTTTGATCCCCAAAAGCTCTGCACCAGAAATTTGTCATCTTATTACATAAGCCAATTTGCCTATATCGGCCGCCCTACCTAGAGTTATGTCTCTTTGGGATCGTCTCTCCCAGGGTCTTCTCTCTCCTAGGATCGTCTCTCCTGGATCGTCTCTTGTGGAAGCTGCACGCACCACCAGGATAATTTCTTCTCCTAGCGCCTTTGCACCAGAAATTGGGACCTTATTATATAGGCCCATTTTCCATGTCGCCTGCCATACTTTTCCTATAATTATCTCTCCTAGGATCCTCTTTCTTCTAGTGTCACGATATAAACGCGTAAGCACGTGATCTAGCGCGAATGCTTTTGCGATGCCCCTTTTTAGGTCCTCGCTCGCACCTTTCTTTCTATTACGATATAACTTGAGCACGTGGCCTAGAACTCCGGATTAGTAACAGGACTGCTCCTTAGCGGGTTGCTTCGTATATAGTTTTGGCATTAAAGTTGGCATAAGAACGCGCCGTGCCCGTACATAAAGAATTAAGTCCATTTTTCCTCCGAAAGCCCACACGTTCACCCATAGTATTGTAATTACTCCTCGTTCTTATGGAATATATATATTTAGATATAGATTAAGTATAGAAAGAGAAATTGGAATTGCCAACATTAAATTTAGCTTAATTGGAGTTTTTGTAACTATACGCTTCCTTGAGCACAAATTAGTTTAGGTAAAAGCATTCCCAGGACTATTTCTAGGTTCTACCCATAAATTTAGCTACTCTCTATTTGTACACGTTCTCTCTGTAGCCACTCTGATTGGTCGCAAATTGGGTTTAAGATTGCAAAATTATTGAATAATCAGGCAACGAGCACTTTGCCCTGAAGGGTCGCTAATATTAAGCTAGTCTGATATAAAATTAGAAGGGCATCCCAAGGTAACATTCTCTCTTAATAGCAATAGCCACGTTCAAATATTTCAGACGCCCAAAAATTATAGAGTAACCGGGAAGCATAACAGCCACGAGAAGTTGTGTTGAACTGCCAGTTCAAAAAAGTTCAAAAGGTTCAATGGTCTTCATCGTTCTGTTTCTATAAGAGGAGAAGCTATATATATACATCAGGCAATCACGTGTAGTTTACCTAAGCAACTCTTGATTCGTGCTAGCTTAACGAGTTGATCGGAAATAGACGTGATAGAGTTAAAAACCATGAATTCAATCCTAGATACTAAGCCTAGAAAGTTTGTCGAGGGTCAATTCATTGACAAGTGCGAGGGCCCTGTCTCTAACGTCCTCGGATGATTCCGTTTCGAATCCCCAAAACTGAATGCCCGGCTCGAGAATTAACTCGATCAGTGTGGAAAGAAGATCGTCTCGCGGCCCTGCTATTACCTTCGCAAACCCCACGATCCTTTGACAGATATTTTCCAGCTCAACCTGTTGTTCTTGCATCCATTGACGATACTTTCCAAGAGTATACGCCTTAAGGAAGCAATCTGATAAAATCTTGGCAGGCGACGAATACAGCTCCTCCCACAGTACCCACCTCACCAATCCACTATCGTGAATACCGCCCATCGACACATACTCGTCGCAGTTTCCCGCCCAGACTTTCGCTTCTCCCGAAATCAGATCGCCTCTACCTTGACTTGTGAGAGACTCGATAACATCCGAGACACGGAAAATGGTTGTATCCGAGGTCTGCCGCATTTTCTTGACATCGAATATGGCGAGACCAACTGCTTCCTCTGCATCTCTATCTTTCCATTTCTGTCCGGCTGTATGAATTGTCCAATGGAGACTTGAACTCAATGACACAAATGGTGTTTTTATCTTCTCTCTTGTTGTCCTCTCCGTTTTGCTCTTGGTCAGATGTTTGTTCAAGAGCACTGCAAATTTATCGATGGAGAAGGCGCGTCTGAACTCGAGGTCGAAAGGAATGTTAAGTTCCGAGACGAATATGGGCTGGCTCGTGCCCACGTGCTTATGCGCGCGGAAGAGATAATCAGGACCGGAGGGAGGTGTCTTTATAGTATCGAGAACTACAGCAATAACACGTTAACTCAGCCTTTACAAAGCATTATCCAAACGCATAGTAGACGAACATATATTCCATTCCGGCACGTTTTGTATCTCTTTTAATGCGGGGAAAGGGTCACGCTCTTGTGCCAAGACAGATGCACAGGTGCTGGTTAAGGTAGAAAGCGGCTCTATCATGGCCCTTAAATCGTTGAGGATCGAATCGCTGGTTGTGCACGGTGCCTTCGAAAGTTGATCTTGGTCTAGAAGGCATAGCTCATGCAAAATTGATGTGGCTCTCTAGAAAATAAGAGGATGTCAACGCGAACCAGCAGCTGCGCAGAGATAGGATATCCGTTCGCCTACCAAAGTCAATACCAAAATAAAGTAAGATCCACAGGTATCCGGTTCCACAAAAACTTTAAATCCACGTCGCAAACAGCCTCATCAATCGTGGAACCAGTCCATCGAGGATCCAAATCCAATCCGTTAACAACAGCCCAAAGTCCTGGCGGAAAGAAACATACATGCTTACCGAAGAAGTAGCCTCTTATCGAAAGCAGGAATGCTTTAATCGCTGACCGAGATTATTGTGCGACTTAAGTAGCGTTTGTCGTCCCTTTCAAACTCAGTCCGATCCGCTCACCGAGATTGTTGTGTGACTTGTGAAGCGTTTGCCGTCTAATTTCAAGCTCCAGCCCACCAATGGCAGAGTGCAAGGTGTAGGTTGCCTACTTTAAGACCCGGATATTGTCTGACGCATAGTTGAGCCGCACGCAAGACTATGCATTGACAACTCACCCGAGGAGGCCACAGCGTGTCTTATCTCCTAGTCTGTGATTCATGTTGTGCATCCGCTTTTGCCATATTGCCGTCAACATGCAGCAGTTCCCGAGATTGCAAACGCTTGTGCGTGTAGAGGGAGCTTACACCGTTGGCAACGCGTAGGCGGCGGTATAACGGAAACTACTACATGTACACTAACCAACTGCCTTGTCGTATCACGCGCCAGAACGTTGCAGATATTGTATCAAGTATCATTTGTCGCTTGATTGCTTTGTCATATATTTTAGCGTCTTGGCAAAATGCGGCGTATTCTAGAACGCCAGCCCCTATATATTGCGGACCGGCTTGTTTTGAAGCCTTCTCCTCGCCATCCCCATCTCGAATATCCGGTCCTAATGGAAGTTCTGTTATGCATGAGATTTTTCTCGGTATTGTTGTCTTGACAGACACTGTTAAACATGTTGCATCTAATCTGCAGGCCAACCCTAATGACCGACGGGGTAAGACTTGGAGGCCGACGGGTTGAGACTTGGAGGCCAACGGGTTGAGACATGGATGCCCACGGTTTAAGACTTGGAGGCCAGCGGGTTGCGACATAGAGCCCTTCCGTGAAGATTCAAGGTTGACTGTTTAGCTGGCAGAGTCATTCGTAAACCACCAAACAATGAATATCTCAAGAACGCCTGCCCCGTCTCTCCTTGTTATGTTTC
This sequence comes from Lepidopterella palustris CBS 459.81, assembly GCA_001692735.1. Taxonomy (NCBI): domain Eukaryota; kingdom Fungi; phylum Ascomycota; class Dothideomycetes; order Mytilinidiales; family Argynnaceae; genus Lepidopterella; species Lepidopterella palustris. The sequence goes on from KV745234.1 coordinate 8,405, forward strand.
CGGAGCTTATGCTTGAGTGCTTCTACCGTGTTTTGCTGCACTTCTTCTTTATATAACTTTCTTCTCGATCTCTCATTCATCTCTCAACATTATCGTCTGCCTCTAGTTTATCTTGCGATATCTCTTGTACTGGCATTTTCATGTCTGTAACTATTGGCACGTCCACCCGTTTGTCGTCTTGTCAACCTTCTTAAGCAACGCTAGCAACCATGGCCTTGCTCGAATCGGTTTTCAACCATTTAGTCCTGCCACCCAAACTGCCCGGACAGCTGGACAAAGACGTTGAAGGCATCGAACACAGCATCCTGACTCGCCTTATACGTGCCTGTGATACCCTCGGCAAGCTTGCAGGCCAAGAATTTGCAGAAACGTGGACTTCTATTCGCCATTCTCTTCGCGTTTGCCCCAATGTCAACCAAGGCCGTCTTGATAAGACATTGATGCTGCAAGAATTCTGCGGTCTCCGACTAAAGGATCTCCTCATCCTGCATGTGGTAAAACAGAATGCGGCACTCCTTGTTCGACGTCATGTTAGGTAAGTGTCACAAGAAAGCCCCGCCAAATCCCTGACTGAAGCAATTGAAGTAGTAATGGTGTGGATACCGTTATATTCGAGGCCTTCGAGGCATCGCCTTCTTCTGAGGCTGTTCTCGCTGCCGAGAACGCACTTCAATGGGACTTCCCTGGCCGCGCCGCAGAGATACCTTTCGACGAATTCGTTAAAGAACCTTTCCAGGACAGCCTGGCCACATTTCTTGAGCAAGCCAGCATGGAGTCTCTAGAGCGCCTAGAGGCACATTCCTCTAAGGCGAAAGCCTCTGTCATCGAGGTCCGGGATACCACCGACCCAGCCCTCGTCACGCAGATGTTGATGCCTTTGCTTGAGGCGGTGGGATGCTCTGTCGATGTGCCCAGACTACGAAAGCGAGTGCGGGATGATGTCAACATACAAAATGGAGAGTTACCGTGGAGAAGACTACCGTTCTGGCTTGTACTCCGCGTCGCGACTCAGCGCCAACTCTGCCTCGCTCTTGGAAGCGAAACTGGACGTGCTTGCTACAAGTTCCTCACTTGTACCGTGCTTGCTCAGCTTCTGGATGATTGTGCTGGTGAGCTTGCCCCGGAGTTGACAGTCATGCTCAAAGCCAAGCTGTGCCGCCGTCTTGCGAAGCTGGAAATGGACAAGACCCAGGTCTGCTCCGCCTCTGCTGCGTACAAGCAGCTCTTTGGCTCCATTGGCCCGCTGTTCAAGGGCATCATTGAAAAGGCCACAGAACAGGTTGAATCAGCCTGGACTAACTTTAAGAAAACAATCACACGACCTATCCCTAAGCTCCCGTCTCGTGCCGATGAGCATGCTCTCTGCCTTTCCCTTCCAAATAGTTGGGAATATCTCTCCAGTCTTCTCACTTTGCCCCACGCAAAACCGACATATCCTGCATCGCTGCATTTCCCTCCCTCGAGCGATGGTGCGATAGAACAAGTCCAAAAGTTCACCGATCGCTATTTCAACTTGGCCAGATTGGAGAGCAGGATCGAGGCGGAACGACCATCAGCTCCAGAGTCTGTGGCAGGTTGCGAAGTACGTTGTCTTGAGATAGGAGAGTCGATTGCTGATTTATTCACCGCGGTTGGGAGTGCCTATGACTCCAACCCAGAGCAAATTAGCATTTTCATCTTGAATCTGTTTGACCTCTGGGTCCAAATGGATAAATGTGCTGTCAAAGCCTGTCCTCTCCTCCGCGACTACCACCCAGTGTTCACCCCCGAGCTGCTGGATGTTTTGCACCTCCCTACGTTGTCAGGCATGCAGCGCCTCCAAGATATCCAGAGCCATCTCCGAGATAGACGTAGGAACTGTCGATTTACTCACAAGACGATTTTCAGCGAACCCGATAAGGACTGCTTCGCTGCGCGATATCTGAAGCAGTCCGATCGGGGTCGCATCCTGCGGCAGCAGATCGAGAATGCCTCAGATAGGTCGCGCGAAAACAAGAAAGCCGAATGGGAAGACGCTTGCGAAAAATACAACGACCTCAGCCGGAAGATCGCCGATGGTACTTGCGTTTGCTCGGTCGACATTAATGGATCTCGAAATGTTCGGGGATGTACAAAGTGCTGGTACTGGCGTTGTCGGAAACGAATGGATATCAATATCCACGAAGATTTCCTCCCTAAGGACAGTGTTCAAAGCGCCGCAGTAGTGTTCGAGCTCGACATTCCAAGCTATCTGGCAGTGTATCGGAACGCCGCTTGGAGAATATTCAGCGATCTGGGACATCCTAGCAAGCCCAGTGCCTCCTCGTCACCAGCTATGCTGCTGAAAGACGACTCCCGGCTTCAAACCTACATGAAGTCGACTGCAAATGGTGTATCGCTTGCGTCGGCAACGAAATCCTTTCTCCAGACCCATTTTAAGGCTTTTAAAATAAAAGTCAGCCTGTCCGACATTCTCTTGCCACTGGGGCAAACCTTTTCATACTACGATATGAGGTCCGGAACATGGCTAAAGGACCTCGACAAACCATTAACATTTCAACATCTCTGTGGAATCCATGTCCCGCGCGGCCTGCAAGGCTCAGTCATCCGACCATCGGTACATCCCGGCCCTAACACTGACGGGCCATCATCCTACGAGATTATAGCCAGCCAAACCAAGTGTCCCTCAGACATGTCTGTCCACGAGTTCACGTCCTATCAAAGACTGCTCTCGGGGAAGACTCGACGCTGGCTTACAATGCTAGTCGAGCTAGGTGCGTCGAACGCAAACTTCAGCACTGAGGATACCATGCACGTCTTCAGCCAACTCGCCGTGCAAGCAGGACCAGCAAAAAATGACGAAACAGACCTTCTGCGAGACGTTCATCTGGTCTTCCGGGATCAGTCTTTTTGCCAACGTCTGACAGAACAGATTGACAAACATCTCCGCAACATACTCTCGAACTGGCGCGAGACGCATTGCATGGAGATGCTCATTACCCTAAGCCTTCGACTCTTCACTTTGACGTCTGGTCCAGATCATCAGTCTGCGGAGAGGTTACTCACGGCCGCCCGTGGGGCCACTTTGCAATGGATCTCTAATCTCCGCGACGAGGTTAGGAATGCGACCGAGGCTGATGTAGCGGAGAGGGCTGCAAGGTACGGATTCTGGGCCGCGCTGCTTTGCCGAAGGACATTCGCCACGTTTGTCGGATCGGATGCCAAGATGAATGCAGAGGATTTATGTTCATTTGTTCAGGCCTCGGTGGCTTTGCAGGAGAACCTCGTAGTAGATCCTGCGAATCTACCCCAAAACCTGAAAAATTTGCTCGTTCGAGACCTGAAAATGGCGTATCAGATCCAATTCCTCATCCGAGAGTCTATACAATCCAATCCTAACAGCTTAGGGGCTGCGATTAATAAGACTTGGTCCGATCCCGCCAATTCCACCGGGAGGACTTACTCTCCTTGGCAGTTACTTCCCTCTCCGAACAATAGATGGGCCGTGTCGACTATCACTAGCACGGCTAGTAAATTCACCGTCCCTCAGGTAGTTCACTACAACCTCGTTGAGGGACACTTGTTGGTGGACGGGAAGCCATTAGGGAGACTGCCCCGAGACATTAGAGCATCAGAGGATGTCAAGGAGCTATTCGGGAACCAGCACCTTCTGACATTTCCTTCGCCACTCGGCGGCATGAGTCACGTCATGGCAACTCGTATACGCGGTCATGAAATCCATTTCGGCCTTCGCGGAAACAGCGTGGTGATTCGAGCCCTCACTATGGACGGCCCTCTGGAGTATGTTCCTCGGCGCGTGTTCATGGACAACGACAGCTTTGATTTGCCTTCAGGTCTTATCGACAATTGTGTACACTGGCTTAATATCCGTTCGGGGCGCCTGGAAATCCGACGGAAACCGGCCATATGGAGAACTAGGCAGAGCGACTGGATTCTAGATGTTCGGAGTCGCCAGGCGCAACGAAAGATGGTGTTTTTGGTTGATCCCCACTCCGACCTTTGTAAGCGCGTGGCTGGGATCTTCCGCCATTTCGAGGAGGCCAAACGGTTAACCGTCTTCCAGCCCGTAAAGGGCAGTCTTTCTGTTGAGCTGCGGCATCTTGAGCTCTCTTTCTTCGTCAACAGAAGCAGCCTCCTTGAGTGTCGAGAGCTATATGCAGAGATCGATCCCAACCAAGACGCGGGCACGCTTTACGGATTTGAGAGCAAAATTGTCCTACGCGATGTAGCCAATAACGAACGGCGAAGCATAATTACTGCACTAGGAAAGCTGACCTACAAGCGCCATGGTATGCATGTTGCAGTTCGGGCATGCAACACCAACGAATATGGCAGGTTCGGAATCGACAGCGTTCTTGGACGATTGACATGTCCACCTGAGCCGCGAATACTATACTCCAAGGCTCAGTTCCATGCGTTTACCTCGTTCGTTTTGCCGGATCCTCTCACTGGACGTACTGGCACAGAGGAAGCTCTACATATGCTCAGATCGGGCTATTGTCAGCCCTGGACGCCGATGGGTGACATTCCTGCCTCCATCCTGAGAGTAATCAAGGGATTGAGCCCGAGTAGGGATTACTATCCCAAGGGCAAGCGACGTCTGCAGACGGTCAATTGGAACCAACACCTAACTATGAACATTCAACACGATAGCTATGAGGCTTTTGCCCAAGAAATATTAACCAAGTCAAACCGGCTCCAATCCTTTGCCCAGTACCACGAGGAAGCGATGGAGTTTAAGACCGAGATCCCCTCTCACCTTCAAACGCGTGGCCAGATTCGTCGCCTTGTTTACGAGCGCGGTAGTTCCGATTCAGACAGACTGACGACTGGGAAGGACACGGATTATAAGCCTAGAGATCGACAGGCCAGTTTACCCCAAGCCACCAATGTCTATCAAATCGTAAGACTCGTTCGCAAGCGACCGTTCAGCATCTCCATGACAAGAGACCTGGCAGCTATCCTCTGTGATTGGAAGTTGATCGGTGGATTTCATAACACTCTAGAAAGCCTTTCGAGCTGCCTGAGCGACTTGATTGAGAACAAAATCAGCGGACAATGGGGCAGTCTCGTGAACCTTTGCCGGCATACTAATGCTCAGGATCCATACAGATTAATGTTTCGACTAAGTCTCTTGTCATTTAGCACAAACCCTGACATGGACCTAATCAAGTCACTGGCAGCATTCTGTTGTCTGGACGAGCTAAAAGTACTGCCGCTGCCATCCTGTCCTTCCTTTGTGGAGTTCAAGCTCCATGAATCTCCAACACTTGGGTCACTCCTAAAGTTTATCGCAGCTGACTACCCCATTTTCGAACCGGATCCCGGACGGAGTAGAGCGCAGCAAGACCTGGCTCGAGAGAACCATCAGATCCTATGCGAGGCTGAAGGTAGAAGCCTCGCACGCTTCCTCCTGGAGCAGTGGCCTAATTCGAAGCTATCAGCAGAGGAATTCGAGTCGACCGCAATTGATGTCGATCTAGCCTTGGAAAGAATCCGCCCGGAGTGGCAACGCCTGTGCCAAAACATGGAGCTTTCGAAGTATGTTGCTCAAGCCCAGGGGATCCTGGATCGCCACGAGGGCGCGATGGACATGTCAGCGCCCCAAGCTTGGAACGCGAAGCCTACGATCTTCTGGGAGTGTAGCCGTGGTTCTGTTATCCCATCACTATCTGGAGATCTTCTAGTTAAATACGGGCCCCTTCCCTGGGACCATTCGCCAACCAATCACCAATTGCTTCCGGGTAAGGATTCGACGCGAATTGTGCATTCCCCTAACGAGCGGAACGATGTCACTCCACCCAAAGAGGTCATTGAGCTTGGTAAAATCTTGGGTTCATTTGCCAGCTCCTCAAACGATCTGCGGCAACAGTACGGAAACGACTTAAAGAAGAGCCTTACGGCTTTAGAGAACGTCAGCCGCCAGCCCAAGCTTCAAGAGACGCCGCCAGACGTCAATTTTGTCAGAGCGTGCATCGAGAAGGCTCGGGCGACTCTGATTGATCAGCTTGAACGCATTCGGAATGCCCTCTCCGCCAAGGACGACCGCTTCCATTGGCTTCAACTTGGTAGCCTATGGCCTTGCACCACTCCGGTGACAATTCTCGAGCAGCTGCGCTCAAGCTCCGATCATCAGTTCGGAGACAACATGAGAGAAGGTCTGGTTTCGTTCGGCGTTCTAGTCACGACCTTGCAGCGGCTCCTTCGAATCAAGCATGCCCAGTTAAAAGGAGACCGGCATAAACTGTTTGAGGAGTGGCAAAACACCGGCCATGAAAACTGGAGCCCACTGGATTTCCCAGACTGGTTGCTTCTCGAGATTGACAGCGATGTCCTTATTCGCCGTGAGCAGGTAGATGTTGCCCATGCAACCATATCGCCGGCATCTGGATCGAACTCTGTACTGCAAATGAACATGGGCAAGGGTAAGTAGCTGACCTTTCCAGCCTCAGGCGGTGCAACCCTCTATGCGGACAAGCTCCGCTTCGTGATAAACTTTAAATTGGCACGCTGACAGCTTTCTAGGCAAGTCCTCTTGCATTGTGCCCATGGCTACGGCGATCCTGGCAAACAAGAAGCAGCTCTCGCGCTTGATTGCGCCAAAGGCATTGCTGTTGCAGACGGCTCAGACAATGCAGTCTAAAATAGGAGGGTTAATCGGTCGAGAAATCAGGCATATTCCATTCTCTCGACGGACATCAACCACGCCTAATATGCTTCAACTATACTCCGAGCTCCATCGCGAAATTCTTTGCTGCTGCGGTGTCATTCTCACCACACCTGAGCATATCTTGTCGTACAAGCTCAGTGGGCTGCAACGCCTAGCGGACTCACGGCTTAAGGAGGCGGGGGAGATGGTCGGGTTTCAATCATGGTTGACTAGGACGTGTCGCGATGTCCTTGATGAATCGGACTTCACTTTGGCGGTAAAGACACAGCTTATTTACCCGAGTGGCCCCCAGATATCAGTCGATGGACATCCACACCGCTGGGAGGTTGCGCAGATGCTTCTCTCTCTTGTTGTGGATTATCTCCCGGACCTTCAACGCGAATTCCCACATAGCATCGAGGTCGTCCAACGACCGCACGGATTTCCTATGGTATACTTCCTCCGAACGGACGTTGAAGACGCCCTGCACCGCCGAATTATAAATGACATCTCCGACGGACGGACTCCCTTCCTTCGCTTAGCAGATTCAACCTCGCCCGTCAGTAAGGGCGAGATTGAGCGCGTTCTATCGGAGGAGGATATCGATTTCAAGCTCGTTAAGCGGGTATCGCGGTTCTTTGCCGACCGGCCCTCGGCACGCAAAATCGTCCTCCTTGTCCGTGGGTTGCTTTGGAACAAGATTCTATTACTTTGCCTGAAGAAGAGATGGAATGTGCAGTACGGGCTGCACCCAAATAGATATCCCATTGCAGTCCCTTTCGATGCGAAAGGCGTTCCTAATGAACAGTCAGAGTTCGGCCAGCCTGACGTCGCCATCCTGTTCACTTGCTTGGCTTTCTATTACTCGGGCCTCAATCTTTCTCAGTTCCGTGATGGTTTACAGAACGTTTTGAAGTCTGACGATCCCGCCGCCAAGTATGATAGGTGGACCTACGATTCTGATACCCTGCCGGAAGCCTTGCATCACTGGAATGTCATCAACGTCGACGACCAAGGACAAGTCGAAGAACTCTGGCGTCATCTTCGATTCAACAGAAACGTCCTTGATTATTACATGAACAGTTTTGTCTTCCCTGTTCATGCCAAGCAATTCGGCGTCAAGCTGCAAGCTTCTGGGTGGGATGTCCCCCTGTTCTCGAAATCGCGACCTGGAGATAAAGAGACCTCTTGCGCCAAGACAACTGGATTCAGCGGCACAAATGATAATAAGATGATGCTTCCGCTGACTATCAAACAAGATGACCTGCCGAGCCTACGCCAAACCAACGCGGAAGTGCTCACCTACCTCCTGCAGGACCGGAACCGGCAGTACCGCCTCGCGGCTTGGCAGGGAAAGCGCCTAACAGAGAAAGGGCTGCTGCAATATATTTCGAATATGGGGATCAGGATTCTTATAGACGCCGGTGCCTATATCCTCGAGATGGACAATCGGAGCCTCGTCAAGGCATGGCTGGATACAGACACGAAAGCTAAAGGGGCTGTCTATTTTGGTACTGACAACAGAGCCTGGGTCCAGTATCGAGGAGGGAAGGAGAATGTTCCACTGCTGGCCACCCCTTTCGCCGAGAACCTTGACGAATGCCTCGTGTACCTTGGCCAAGCCCATACACGCGGCATAGACTTGAAGTTGCCACAGAACGCTCGCGGAGCACTGACTCTGGCCCTCGGCCAGACGAAGGATCACACAGTGCAAGGTAAGCTTACTTCCATCTATCGTCCGCAATGGCGAGCGTACCTGACACACCCAGCTGCTATGAGACTTCGACAACTCGGGAGCACCCAGTCTGTCGTTTTCTTCGCGCCTCCAGAAGTCCACCAGAGCATCTTAGATGTGTGCAAGAAGAGACAGGGGGATGTTATTGACTCCTCCCATGTTGTTAGCTGGCTTCTGGAACAGACCTGCCGCGCGAATGAGCAGTTGCAGAACCTGTATATTGCTCAAGGAATGGATTTCTGCCGCCAGACGAATGCGCAATGGAAGAACGCGAAGTTCCTTACCGACGAAAGCCACCGCGAAGCGTATCTCAACGTTATTCAACACCCTGAGCGTCATACTCTTGAGCAGCTATACGGAGGCATGACAGACACCCAAGCTAGCTACCACGCTAACCTGTCGTCTACGGAACTGAAGGGTTTCATAGAGGAGCTCAGCAGGCAGAGACGAGCAGCAAACAGCAGCGGGAATGCGATTCTTAGCTCTGCGCTGGAGGAAGTAGAGCAGGAACGAGAGGTCGAGTTCCAAGTAGAGGAGGTACGTCAGATGCAGAAGCCGACACACTACAAGGCCCTCGCCTTCCCGGGTCTGCATGCGGCCGTCTCTCGCTTTGCCAAAACTGGTGACCTCGCTGGCGAACATGGGTACGAACATGCGTTTACAGCTTTGGCGGGTACGGGCATCGGTCAAAAATACAACATTTGCCGCACGGCGTCGCGGCTCTTTGTCTCGGCTGAGTTCATGCGCACTGTCGAGTTTGGAAAGCATAGTCCTAATGATAATTTCCTGGTTAGTCCATCGTTTCTCTTTCCCCCTTAGTAGTGCTAACCAATATCTTCCACAGCGACCTGTTGAATGGATCCTGTGGAACCCTTGTAACGAGACGGCTCTCATAGTTGTCTCTGAAGAGGTTGAACTTTTGATCCCCGTTATTCGCGCGAACAGACAAACTAAGGTACACCTTATTACATATGCCGCCCCTGTTACAAAGAACATGCTGCACTTCAACGGACTTTTGTACTACGTCCTCCCTCGCCTTCCCGTTAGCTACACGGTACCTGACTGGCTCTCCGTCGAACTTGGAATCTTCGCTGGCAGGCTCTATATCAACTTCCCAGAGTGTGCTCCTGTAGCAAAATACTTGCAGATTGCGGACGAGACCGGCGCAGAAGCGCCTCAGAATAACAGCGACAAGGTCGGTGTCTTTACCAAGGATCCTGTCAGCTTCCTTTTAGACTGGCTTACCCTTCGCCGCATGGGGCAGGACATCTTGCACACGCCGATGGGATATGTCTGCCAGGGACGGCTGTTACACAAAAGCCATCCTTTCTTTGTACCGCGGCGTGCAGATGCTGTGGGTGTAGTGCCTCCTGTGGGAGGTAGAAGAACTGGTGTTGGAGCTGAAGACGGGGATACGGACCTCGAGGACGAGTAGGATCCGACGGGTCATCCGGCTAGCTAGGTAGAGACATTGGGAGATTTGGGCACTGCTCTAAAACGATATGTGCTCGCAGTTGTATTAGAAGTCTCATCCCCGTAACGGTCAGCCTGGTTTCCGCGATTGACGCCGCCACGCACTCGTTTGCGATTCTCTCTCAGGATGAAAGACTGGAAGTGCTATTTGCCGAGTCTCTTTTGCCTTGGATAATTTCGGAGACAGTCCCAGTGCTGCGGTTAGATTATGGCTGTGGTTTACGCATATGTAGAATATGCTATTAATTGAACTTTCGCGCAAGCTAATTACTGTGGCTTCTATTCTGTGACCTAGGCTGGATACCTTAACTGGCTTAGGTGTGGTACTCCACTGTAATCAATAATAATCAGCACTCGAGTCCGTTCAAAAACTTCACACTTTGGGTACTTTGGAGTACTCCCTGCTTTTTGGGGTACTCCACCCTGGGGCACTCCCTACTTTTGTGGCTAGTCCATGATATTGTGGGTACTCCATGAAATTGTGGGTACCCCATGAAATTGTGGGCACTCCGATTTATTATGGGTGCTCCACACTTTGGGTACTCCCTGCTTTTATGGGTACCCCATGAGATTGTGGGTACTCCATGGGATTGTGGGTACTCCAAGTTTTTATGAGTACTCCCTGATTTTGTGGGTACTCCATGATATTGTGGGTACTCCCATGGACTGTGGGTACTCCAATTTATTGTGGGTACTCCACACTTTGGATAATCCCGGCTTTTGTGGGTACTCCATGATATTGTGGGTACTCATTGCTTTTGTGTGTACTCCAAGTTATCATGGGTACTCCACGCTTTGGGTATTCCTTGCTTTCATGGGTACTCCAAATTATATAGGGTACTCCACACTTTGAGCACTCCAAATTATTATGGGTACTCCACATTTTTCCGAGTGTACTAAACATCGCATTCTATTAAATAACGTTTATTTGGTGCTAGTCTCATTTTTTAAATACGCGATGCTTAGGTATTCTTTTGGGTCGTCCCGAATTAGTGTCCCTCTCCATGTAAATACTAGAATTATCTGTCTGCAATTTACGCTTCCTGCCGCGGATCCTTCTAAGATAGATTGGCTTGGTCTGACCATAATAAAAACATAGATCATTGGACAGCATACGACCCGATTCATCAAACAAACCAATCCCTTGTCCGAGATATCTAAAAGCAACTGCTGCCATCTCCTCTTCATCGCGAACCAGTTCTTCCACCCTCTCCCTCGTACTTTTATCCACGAATTGAATACGAACAGGCAGTTTTGGTGGCGGCTCCATAATCCGAGCCTGTAGAGCATCAACGGTTTTCGCTAGCGATATTTTATCTGCTTCCAGGCCGTCAATCTTCACGCGGTATTCGTGTAGTTGGTGATTCAATTTGTCGGTATCTAGTTGCTGGGTTTTCTGGGCATGTAGCTCTTCTTCAATTATTTTGTATTCAGCAGTTTTTGCCCTTGTGTCTGCTTGTAGGGCCTCGTATTCCGCCGAAAGTTCCTGTACCTTATTCTCGAGAGCAGCCATCTCCGATAGCGCTATATCTCTTTGTTTTTCCTTATCTTCACTCAAGGCTAATTTTGCCTTCAGTAGATTGATCTTATCCTCTAACTCAGAATTTGCCACTTTCCATCTCTCAACCTCATTCTGGTGACTTAACTGTAGCTCTTTAAGCCCTTTAATCTTATTCTTTTCGGTATCTTGAATCTCTTCTCCCGCCTGTGATAATTTCTTCTCAAGCAGACCATTTTTAGCCAGTGCAACATGTCTTTCGTCTGTTAGCTTCTTTAATTCTTGCTCAAGTTCCCCTACTTTGGCCGAAAGTCCATCATTCTCCTTCCTTGAGGCTTCATTGCGTGACTGGAGGCCAAGGATCGTATCTCTCGCCTCGGCCTCTTTATCCTCAATCGTCTGTTGAAGACAAGAAATCTTGCTTTGCAGGTCCACTGAACAAGAATTTGATTCCTCTAGCTGCTTTCGAAGTTCTTCATGCTGGCGGTCTGATACCTGTAGCCGATCATTCTGGTCCTTCAAAATAGCAATCTCTTCGCGTCCAGCCACCAGCTGCTGATGTAGAGACATATTTATCTGCATAACGGCGTGAAGCTCATCTCTGAACATATCTGCATTGCTGTTTCCCCTGCTTCTAGGCTGCGGATCTGGGTTCTGAACCGGACCTGTTGTAGGCAAGCTCAGAGCAGTAATGTCCGCAATTTCACGTGATAGGCCTGGAATGTTCGCATCAATTAGAGATTGGAACGGATTAGAATCGGGTTCACGAATAACGCTCTGGCTCGGCGAAAATGGTTCGAAGAAGGCGAACCATACGGATTGTCTAACGTAGAAGGATGAGATACCCCTACCGATGCTGCGGTCATGGTTATACAGTATATCTAAGAACAGAAACTGACGATCCGCGGCATAAGCATTCTGGTAGACACGCCCACATCTACGTTGAAGGCTCTCTCCTGGATCACTAGTGGTAAAAAGAGGTCTAGCTTCCGGATCTGCTATAACGGGCTGAAATCTTTTTGTGGGTTTTTTTGCTGTCAACTCGCGTATCTTGTTTGAGTCATACCCAAGTTGTAAAGCCAACACCGCAAATACATACCACGTGGCTTCGTCAGATTCCGTTGGAGTTAGTCTTTTTGCCCCTTTCTCTGCTCTGGGACATTCCCCAATCATCTGGGGCCAATGTCGCATAGAGTACAGCCAAAGCATAAGGCTGCCGAATCGTACTTGGTCAGCAGCGTTCCCACTTATGGCCGTAAACTTCGTATCCGATCGTTGCAGTTGCAGGACTCCTTCAGTTTGGTTCTTTCCAGAAAAGCAATTACTAAGAGCAGTGTCTATAGTGCCTTTAAAAGACCCTCCTCGAGAAGGGTCTTCTAGAAGACGCTTCATTACCTTGGTTAGAGGCTCGAGGTATTTAACGTCTTCGAAGAAGCTATGCAGAGTAGGTATAAGGCCCCACGTGCTGGTTAGGTTTCTCCAGATATGACTTCGCTGGTGCTCATTGGTTATAGCGCTAAAGAGTACACCCTCGTCGAATAGATTTTTAAGAAACCGCAAGTCATCCCGAGACGCACTTGGGGCTCGTAGCCCTAAAGCCTCCACGGTTGGTCTGTCTGTTAATCTCATCATCTCCCTGTCTCCGCCTAGGATGGTCGACCAGGTTGATAGGATATGATTAAGATAATGGAGAATTCTCTGATCAACTTAGCGGAAATAAAGATAAAGATTCCCCCACCTTACTCACCTCATCACACCTCATTGCTAGAATATTATGCAGATTACCAATCCAATTCCCCCACCAAAGGCCGGGCAGAACCAGCAATTCTTCAAAGGCCGCGGCTAGTTCCTTACGTTTAAGGAATCGTTCGAGATCTGTTCTTTTGTTGGGTGAGAGGTGTGACCACCACCGTTCTTCAGCAGCTAATCCACGCTTCCCTCTTCCTTGGTGTTTACAAAAGTGTATCATGGTGTATATCTCGCTGTCAGAGTACCTGATAGGGTCTGAGTACTCCTCAATTAGGGCGGTTCTTAGTTCTGGCCCGGCATCTAATATACGGTCAGTTAAGTCCGGCCTACTGCTAGATGCTGCTGTGTGTTTCACCTTCAGAATATAGATCCACAGTCCACCATCTCTCACTCGGTGGCAGAACCTCTTTAGCCGCAGCGATGTAATCACAACCTTTTAGGCACTGAAGATGATAGCCCTGGCGTAATACCGGCCTAAGCGGCGTTTTTCTAGCCAAAAGCTCTTCAAGGGACAGCTCTAATACTCCGAGGATATAGCTAAGATCGTTGTGATCTACAATGGCCGGTATATGATGAGAAGGACGCAAGCGATAGCATCCTTTTTCAAATTCCCTTTTCAGCGCGTTCTTGACGATTTCATGCGGATCGCTGGGGTAAGGGCAGCTGCACTGCAGACTTTCAAGCGGCACGCATATAGTTCCCCGGAAGTTGGTGATTAGATCCTTAAAGATTCTCTCGTCTTTGGCGTTCGCAATATTTTGCATGCTTGCTAAATGAGCTTGGTAAATATTTCTTAGACCGCTAGGCGTCTGCCGTTTATTAACATCAAGTCGAGTAGGTGTTCCTATTTGTGGGCCTCCGCGCCCTAGTACGGCATCCCTAGCCAAGAGGGGCTATATTAGGCAGTAGTGTCCACTAACGAACTACCAGCGAAAGTTAAGTCCTTGCTAGCTACTACTTAAACTTCTTCATTAGCTCTTTTATTCCAACAGAAGCATATGTACAATGGACTCTGATAACACTGATACGAAGCGCCAGACTCAACTCATAGGCCCATCAGACGCCCCGATTATCCCAGAAGGCGGTTATAAATCTAGTGGGCTCCTTGCTCCTCCGAATAATGTTACCCGAACCGCCCATAGGTCGCAGTTGCCAACACTGCACGAGCGTCAAAATGATACCTCTCTTTGGATGCTGGACGGTAACAAGTATCAAGTTGCATACGGTATTAGGAGCTCCAGATCGGCCCAATACATCGCAGTGGTCTATAGTGTCCCCATTACAAAAGAACTGTACGACGTGAGGACGGTTACGGGGGATAATACACAAAAGCTACGTGCACAACTTCGGCAAATTGACCACCCGAGTTTTATTCAAATTCGTCAAGTCTTCGAATCCAAGGCAAAATTGTATATCGTCTGCGAGCACGCCGAATGCTCCCTAAAAGAGGTTGTTTTTTCACCTGTGTATCCAAGTGAAATTCAGCTGGCGTCAATTATGAGTCAGGTCAGTTGCCCCTATTGCTGCAAACCCACGCTCATTCCGTCCAGGTGCTTGATGGGATCTTGTATATGGCGTCCCTGGAATTCGTGCATAGCGAGCTGTCCTATGAGAAGCTTATACTCTCGAAAGATGGCGATGTTAGAATTGGTATATATAAGTAGTCTGAATAGTTGGACAGCCGTATATTAACATTCGACGAAAACAGTCTATCCAGAGCCTTACTATCAAAGGCTAGGTACCAAATCAGCAGACCAAAATAGAGATATTAGAGCGCTTGGTTCAATTTTATTCTCTTTGATGGAAAAAACACAGCCTGAGCGGGACGGTAACTTTACGTCCAGTTTATCCAACAACTGGTCAAGAGACATTATAGAATTTCTTAACGTAACCCGCTTAGCTTCGCCCTTGGAACTTCACGATGTGAGTATTGATTGGAAAACCATAGCTACTCAGCTAATAGATATAGCATAAATTTCTTAAAGGCGGTCCTCCTCCAAAGGAGGCCCTTATATGGCTAATTGGGTATGTACGAATGAGTGCAAGTTTTAACATAACCCTCTCAATAGAACAGATAGAACAGTAAGAGATCAAATGTAGGGATAGCCCTATTTAAACACATCTTCTGTCCAGCATACAATACGTGTACTTTTTCGTTTTGCATATGGTTTGTAGAAACCCATTTGAAGGTTCTGCCAGCTTCCATGGTGATCCACCACGTGTCCTTTCGGCTTGCTACTCGTGGCGCGCTCGTCGTCCCTTTTCCTGTAGAACTGCGCACATGGACGGTCTTCGACCCTCGAAAGAAGTGAAGGCCAAAGCCAACAGAACCTCATTCCGCCGGAAGAGAAAGCCCCTCGTTAACTATTTGTTACCAATGTCTAACAATGGGTATCCTGTTGCCTTATAGTCTCTTCTTCCAATGATTATCTGGCCTGCCACAACCCATCGTAGCAACTGGACCACGTACCCCACCCTGGCCCAAATATCTTTTGCCGAGTGTGCCCTCCTTCAGGACGAAAATCAACTCTTGTTCAAACAGAACGACGAAGTCGCAAATCGACCAAGTCAACGGTAGTAGGGAAGGCGAAGGTGATGAGCCACGAGGACGGACGCACGAGGAAAGCGTGCTGCGAAGGAAGTTGCTAAAGAAGTCGCGGCGGTCAAGGGAGTATGTGGTCGGAAGCGTAAGGGCCAAAAAGGCAAGGAGGAGTGAAGCGGAGGTGGCGGAGCATAAGCTTGCCAGCGGGATGGGGAATTACTACTCCGTATTTCAACTGGAAGGTGGATTAGCTTGATAAGCATGGGATGCTTGCGCACTCCTTGTTAACAAAAACAGGATATGAGCTTCCCCTGATCCCATGCCTATTTCTGAACCAAATCCCAGATAAGGCGAGGTTTTCAGTACATGTCCGGCCGAGTACGCATCGCCATCGCCCACAAACCTTGCGGCTACTGGTCTGTTGAGTCTAGTTTTGCCATGCTTAATACCTTCGTGTTCGGAGACCGGCACTACGAGGACAGGAGCGATTGAAACGAGAGCGGCGTGTGTTATACGAATGGGCATTTTCGTCTTGTAGATAGTATCGGAAACGTCGCCAAGTGTGTGTCATCTGCTCGACCTTTCGACCCTCGCAAGTAATACTATGGCCATGTAAAATCCACCTTGTAACTTTAACCGTTTGTGAAGCCGGCAGAATTTCGGCGGCTGGCGAAACGCTGCCATTAGTGCGTCACCCTTTCTCGTGGCCAAACTACCACCGTGCGACTTCTTCCTGAGCGGGGTTGTAGCACCAGTCCCTTGATTACATTTCGACTCTACTCAACAGAAACGGGCCTTCTTTCTGGAATGGACCTTATCTTCCAGGGACTTGCACCAGGTCCTCGACCCACTTCGGAGGCGGCTATTGAGTCCCTTCCTCGACAGGTTGTCGATCAAAAATGGCTTGATAGTCACTCGGGCGACGAATGCATCATATGCGCTGATTCATATGGATTAGGAGACATTCTTACTGATCAGCGATGCGGTCATTTTTTCCATCGAAAATGCCTATCTTCGTGGCTTAGATGGACCTGTCCGCTCTGCAACAATAATGTCTTAATATAGAAAAGAGAGAACAAATTTAAAGTGACTTGGAGATATGCCTAGGTCACGAGAAACAGGCGTTCCAATTAAGGTTACCTAGCCGGCTTTTTCCGGTAGCGCCCTTGGTGAGATAACCTAGCGGCCAGAAGAACCTTTGCTACAGCTACATCACGGTAACAATATCGAAAGAATATCAAGCCTACCCTTCCTAATGTGAGCTAGAAATTCCTTTATCTGCGTCCCTGTGCTAATGCAGAGCAAGGTGCACGCACTCGACTACGATCGTTGTCTGGTATGACGACCAGGGCCGAAGACGAACGCGAACAGAGGTCAGGAGAGACGATTGTGGGAGGAGTACTTGTCCAACGTCCGATAGTAACCCAAACCGTAGTTCTCAAGCAACCATAACCTGCCTACGATTCGAAACGGACATTTTAAACGACTCTTGAGGACACGGAACGCATGTCGGAATCGTTGATGATTAACTTGGGCGTGTAGCGGGCAAGCTATACATTGGTTATATACACAATACAGTTTTCTATGAAGTGCTTCTAGCTCTTCTGGTTTTCTCCTCTATTAGCCACGTTTCTAATTTGACCAACGCGGATTCATCATGACGTTGGGCAGATGTGGAGTAGTCCTCGTCAACCCAGCCATATGTGCCTCCTGAAAGAAGTTCCTTGCCAAACTTTTTACAAGAGCCAAAGTCCAGAATGATCGGATTGTCATCACCGTCAAGGGCAATATTCGTGGGATTGAGGTCATTATGTGCGAGCCCAAGGGAATGAAGGTGCGTCACACCAGCACGGATGCCGTTCATACAAGCAGCAATGTCGAGATCATATGGAACATCTTCGTAACGATACTGCAAGATGACTCCATATTTTTCGAGGGCGAGGCCGGTAATACGGCCGCGATTGACGATACAGCCGTGATATTTGACGATGTTCGGATGCGGATGTTGTTTAAGGAATTCCAACACCTCGGCTTCTTCAAAAAGTATTCGCGGTACGAGCTTGATCTCGTATTCGTTATCAGCGCATGATATCTTAGGGCGTTTGATGAAGAGGTTCTTTCGATCGGTTTCCAACACAACAGACATCCACGTGTGTAGCGGGTAAATCTTCTCGTCAGGGATTCTTTTCAGCTCTCGTTCGAGATCCTTAACTGTCAAGTCGTACTTTCGTATTCCAGGTGCCCGACCAACCCATGCGATGTCTTCATTATCAATGTAGGTGAACGTGGAGCGGAGGAATTCGCCCGTCTTATAATCCGTGACTTCGCTAAGGCTGGTCAAATCCCTCTTTGAGTAAATATTAAGGGCAGAGTCAGCTCTGGCCTGCTTAACGACCATGGTCCCATCTAGAATGCTTCTATGTTGTGGAGGTGCGAGGTGCGACTAGGCCTAGGGAGGTACGGAGGACGTAGGGGTCTTTGAGGACTTGGAGCGCCTGTACTTAAAGAGCGTTAGCAATTGTGCAGATAAATCCTTAAAAGCAGCAGGAGAACAACACCTTGGCCGTTGCGAAGTTTCTCCTTCTGCTGTGCTTGCGGTCCTCGGTGGTAAGCTGTGACGCTGCGTTTGTTAGCTCTCATATTAGTTCGTGGGGGCGGGCTGACGAGGTTCTGTTCAGCTACACTTAGCCACAAGCTTGGCTTACAGGATGACATAAGTAACTTACATTAGAACCGGTAAGTGATTCAATCAGAAGTACCGACCAGGGTGGCGACCTTGCATGAATTTTGCGTGTGATAGCAGCTATAAGGCCGATGACGACTTCCTAGTATAGCAGTAAGGCTCTAAGGCTCGGATAATGCACTTGTATGAGCATCGAGTAATGGGAGCTCGATAGTGGTGCGGTGGCGACGGAATTCGGTTACGCCATGAAAGAAGGCTCTCCACAATTCAGGCCCGAAGGCGACGATGCGAACGTAATTTTTCCGTGGGAGAGGTTCCAATGGCTCTAGGATGGCTGCAGCACAAAATTTATCTAGAATTATGGGATATATTAATGTGTGCAGAGAGCTTGAGTTATATAAAGTCAATGTAACGTCCGTCCCTAGGTGGCGCCCCGCCCACCGTACCGCCCCAGATAAGGGCTACATTGACTTTAAACAACTCAGACTCTCTGCATATATTAATATTTCTCATACTTCTATATAAGTTGTATAATATAACCACTCCTAGACACTTAGAGCTCCTTATATATAAAAATTACGTTCGCATCGTCGCCTTTACGCCTAGTTTACGGAGAGCCTTCTTTTATAGCGTAACCGAATTCCGTCGCCATAGTACTATTATCGAGCTCCTATCATTCCGGATGCCCATATACCGACCTTATTTAAGTCTTGGAACCTTACTAACATACTAGGAAATTGTCATCAGCTGTGTGGCTACTGTTACACAAAAATTCATGTAAGGTCGCCACCCTAGTTAGTACTTCTAATTAAAGCACTTACTATTCCTGGCTAGACCCTATAGTGTAATTTAATTATATTATCCGGTAAGTAAGCCTATAGCTTTTAGTATAGCGTAAAATACAATTTAACTAACGTTAGCCAGGTATCTAATACCGTACTAAATATATATGCCAAGATATACTGCGGACCCCTTTGCGCGGATAAATCCGGAATATATTTTTCTAAGGGCTAAGAGCTCTTTAAGCCTAAATATATCTTTTTTTATCTTAGAACTATTAATTTAACGCTCCAAAATTTAAGATTATATAAATAGTTATAGTATAATAGGGATATAAAGCTAATATAGTTTTAGATACTCTAAAAGGAATAATTAATAGTATAATTAAAACGTTGTATTTTTTGGCTGTATACTAATATTCTAGGCCAGAATGGCTAAGGAATTATAATACACTAATTATAGCTCGATAGCATCGCGAGGGGGAGAGTGAGATACCTAAAGAAAATATTCGGGGCGGCACGGGGGGTGGGGCGCCACTTAGGGGGGGACGTTAGGAGTTTTACGCAAAGAATCTATACGGCAATAGAAGCTATATTAATGCCCCGGCACGCCTTAAACGCGATTTAGATCTAGATTCTTATCCATTCTACTTAACTAGACCTTAATCTAATTAAGGTTATTTAGTAGATTCACTCACTATTACTCTTTAAGAAAGAGCTAGAGGTTTAAGCTTCGTATCTAAGTGAATATAGATAATGCACTTATAGATCATTCTCTATACAATTTAGAAAATGAAGAAAATAATACTATAAGTGAGTCATAATCTGGACCACTATTTAATCCAGTGACCCAAATCTAGGACCTTTTATAACGTGGATCTTTGGTCTGTTATTGGGCCAAAAATGAAGCCTAGTTCTAGGACAGTTTGTGTACCTAAAAATGGGCCATCAAATAATTATATAAGAACCATATACTCTGCGTTATCCTTTAGGGTCCATATAATAATTATATTAAACAACGGCAGACTTCTAAGCGAAAAAGAGCTTAATAATTATTTTAAGTGGTATAATACCTAGGTAACTAGAGACGATCCCGATGAAGTCCCTAGGCTAGAAGAAAACGACTTTGAAATAATATATAATATTATTAAAGATCTTTTCGAGCATATCCGTTGCCAAAAGAACGTGATTAACGGCCTAGTTAAAATAGGTCGTTTAATAAAGGATTTTGAACGTACTCTTTAGGAAGACGTTGATAGTCTTAGAAAGCTAAAGAGGAAGGTTACTAGAAGTATTGAGGAGGACGGTTCTCGCGCGAAGAGGTTAAGGAAGCATACATCTTGTAAATAGATATTACTTTATGTCTATAGAAGATTCCTACTTAGCCTATAATACTATAATTCGGCGTAGGTATACATAATAGTTTCGCTCCGAACAGCCTTAAATTCTACTAGAAAGCGGTTGCATTCTATTAAAAACTTGTCGAGCTGTAGATTAATATAGAAAGATTCTAACTATACCGAGTAAATTAACGTTAGTTTGTAAGTGTTTTAATCGGAAGTACCAACTAGGGTGGCGAACTTGCATTAACTTGGGTGCGATAGTTGCCACAAAGCTAATAATATCTTAACGTCCCCCCCTGCGTGGCGCAAAACCCTACGTGGCGCAAACCTACTAACGTCCGTCACTGCGTGGCGGAACGCACGCCATGACGGAACGCCACATCTATTTCTTAACACAATAATTCCAATAATAAGCTAGGGAAACAGGTATTCTTGGAATAGTAACATAAAATACTAAACTATATCTATTCCTAAAATCTTCTAGAAATAACTCCTACTTACCGCGTAATGCAATAATTTGCTTTAAGCTTTATATAACTACCTTACTTTAAACCGCTGTAGGTACGCTAAAATTCTATATACCCTACTAAAGATCTGTTAAGTTAAAGCTTTTTACATAACAACTAAATCCTAAGTATAGTAATAGTATTTAAAAGGCAGTTATATTTCTGCACTAATTTAAAGGTAACTAACTTGGGATCGCCCTATAGAGAGGATTTGATAATACTGCCTAAAACAGCTTAGCTGTTATTTATTACTAACATCCCCTACTACAAGGTTAGACACACGTCGTAATCGGACGGCAGTATTATTATCCAATATAACACAATGCACAGCTAGTTAGTAGTATACATAATCTCAAAATTAATTAGGTTTCGCTTTCTTACGTTCATAACAATTGTTCAGGGACCCTGCTTAGGTAAAGAGCCTCTTACCCTACTAACAAGATATAGCTAGCAAAAATATACCCTAGAATAAAATATCCTACCACGCACAGGCCCTGCTAACTCCACGTAGCTTACTTAATGTGCACACATTAGTCTAGGAATTAACATCGATTCACCGGTCAGCCTTGTATTAAATATAATATCGGTCGGAAGCGCATCCTAAGCCTACTTTGTAATACTTGCCTTATAGCGCACCGGCCACATATCCGTTATTTATAGCTCTAGGTCTATATACCCATTAATACGGCGTCTCCGCAACCAACAGTTAATGCCACCTAGGCATTACTAGTCTCGCGAAGTATTTAAGTATAGGATACTATCAAGGCAGAACATAAAATGACCCAGGTATTTTTGCCTCAAGATCTACTTCTTAAATACAAAGCACTTAAGGAATTTCTGCTCAACTTAATATAGTGTTGTTATTTCTAGTTCTTCTAACTCTAATCCAGCTTTATGTCTTAAAAAAGATTAATAAAGTGGTTACTAAATTAACTAAAGAAATACGTAATCCTCCTAGCTATACTAGGCTTTATATTAAGAACTAACTGCTTCTTCTTAAGTCACTACTAGCACTTAAAGAAGAACCCTAATCTAGGTGGCGACTATCTGCGGCTTTATTAAGCAGAGCTTCAAGTCTTATCCTAGTTTTATATCTAGGTTAATTAAACGTATATACTACAAGATCTACGCATAGAACTCAAAGCTTAATACTTTGAACGTTGTCTAAGGACTATGTCTAGACTTATTAGGAACTATAGATTTATGTACTATTACCTGCCATTTAAACCCCAACTATAGATTCTATATAAGGTCGCTAAGTATATACTTACGTGTAAATCTCCAATACTACCAACCGAAGACGCGTAAAGTTTTGTCCAATATACATATAAGATGCTTAAGGTTGGCGTGTAGCCTATACTATTAAAGTATAGCTATAATTGCACCCAAGATCGTGACAAGCAATACCTTATATTCTAGCTGGAACTCCTAGTCCTCCTTAACAGATTAAAGCTACCGACCTTAATTGTTCGTAAACTTATAGACATAAGCACTTAGCACGGCACAATTGGCACGTTGGTGGGCAATGTCCTACTTAGGCTCTATAATAGAACCTTAACCGTCAACGGTGTAGTGCACAAGTTCACACTATTTCCGTAATGGGTATAAATGCTCGTTTATACTAAAGCGAAAAGCATGTACTAATTAAAAGCAGTATAATAGAAAATATACTTTACTAATATATATTCGCGAAAGTTTGCTTCGTTAAAGCACTTAAAACGTAATACTGCTAACGGGCGAATCAAAACATAAGGCAAATACCTTTAGGTTTGTTTAATTAGTATTTATAGGTCATAACTAGTACTTAGATATTATAGTCGTTCAAGATTCTTTATAATTACTTCTCAATGTACATTGTGCGCTATAACGAGCATCATGTTTCCGCTAGTTAAGGTGTACGCGTAAAGGCTTACTTATACTTTTCCGTTGGCGGTAGATAGCATTAGGATGTCGCAATTTCTCCAGGACTCTTATAATATTTTCTTAGCAGATACTCCCTCCCTAGCCACCCTCTCTAAAACCCCTTAAACATCTAGTTAAAAATTAAACCTACTAAACTGCTTAATAGAAAGCCCCGTTAATCGGCATTGCGTTCACCGATGTCACCTCACCAATATTATAGAGCACTAAAGTAGCGTCAGTAGTGATAAATAACAGCTAAGCTGTTTTAGGTATAAATATTAAATCCTCCCCATAGTACAACCCCCAAGCTAGTCAACTTTGAATCGGCGCAGAAACACAACTGCCCCTTAAATACTATTACTACACTCGGGATTTAGTTATTATATAAGAAACTTCAACTTGACTAATCTTTAGTAGGGTATATATATACAATTTTAGCGCACCCACAGCAGTTTAAAGCAAGGTAATCGTACAAAGCTTAAAGCAAATCATCGCATTACGCGGTAAGCA
>KV745235.1:0-10682 GCA_001692735.1 Lepidopterella palustris CBS 459.81
GGGAAGTTAGTGGATTTCGTCCATGAGGAAAGGACCGTTGATGGGAAGGCCGTAAAGGGAAGTCGGAACGATCCAAGTATTGTGTTGCAAGGCAGCTGTTCTGAGGAAATGACCATCCATAAGCCACAGGCTGTTTATTTCGATTAGGTAGTAGAATGTTGTTTAAATTTTGTTTACAGATTAGGCGTGCATCTTTTATACTGAACATGGCTGACAAAGGTAAGCTGGTTTGGCCAGGTATATTGTTGCCATTACCCTCTGAAAAGGCTAACGAGGGTAATTCGCACCCAGAAGCTTTCCTTCCATTTCCACTCCATTCCCACTCCATTCCAACGAGATCTTCGGTCTTAAGAGCTGCGCTACTAGAGTGCTACTAGAGTACACAATTGAAATGAATGAATGAATTGCCCTTGTCAATTTTGGAGACAAGCTACCACCTACCTAAAATATAACATGTGTGATCATCTTCAACAACTACCCTTCATCTTTGGTCCTGAACACGAATAGAACAGGCCGGCGTGGAGAAAAAATAGCACTTAACTTACCCCACACTCGCTCGATCAAATGGTCAATCCGCTCTGCATTAGTGGCTTGGTGCTCGGCCTCGATCTTTAAACGGCGAGCCAATTTCAGTTACTTTTGACCGTGAAGGTGAGACAGACTGCCTGCTGGCTGATGCGGATTCGTTGCTCTCCGTAGAGATCTGCAGTAGTCGTGAAAAGTTGCTGCATCAAACGGGCCTTTGTCTGCAGGTTCATTCACCATCGCAGCGAGCTTCGGGACGGCTTCCTCTTGGCAAGAAAAGAAAACCCACGCTGTGGAACGTCGAACGCGGTGTATGGTATGCACGTCAGATTTCCATGTTGTGGATGAAGGAATGGCACGATCATGGCGATATTTCTCGAGTCACGCTTGGAGATGCCATACAGGGTTGGATGCCGTTAGTTTCACACCGGCTCTGGCATCGTGAGACTGCCGCAGAAGAGTTTGTGCTTTGGGATCCACCACGGCCAACGGAACGAGAGAGATGGTTGTATTGCGACGCGATTTTAGCCGGCGAGACGCGATTCTAACCAGCGTGGTCCTGTAACTGAGGTGATCAAAAACAAGTGGGGACGAACGAGAATTAGCAAGCCGAATGTCGTGTTGCTGCACACATCACCAGGTTTATATGCTCAACAGAAGCTCGTGGTGTTCGTCGGCTTGAACTAACGAACAGGCCTCCCAGCGGGCAACGAGGGCCAAGGCCGATCCAAAAGTAAGCTGAAAAAGTAGTCATGTGCTCGTTATTGAGTGCCCATGTGGGGGGACTGTCAAAGAAAAGTAACTTGCGGCGTTGGGAGGAGGTTCTTGACGAGGCGTGCATGTGCGGCGTATAGATAGCAATGATGCTGATGTTGAATTGACCCGACGTGAAATGTTGAAGAATAGAGACGATAGGCACCGACAAGGCTGGTGGTGGGCTTGAAACGGTCGTGTTAATATGCCATCAGCGGCGTATGTCGGGGAGAGAACGCCGAAACTGGTGACTCCTTTTACCTTGGCCCTCCCCGCACGTCGCCTGGCAACTCCTGCGTCGCATAATCGCCGGATGATGGCGCTCTCAAGCAACAAACCCCAGTCTTTGCGGAACGGCTTCTTCGGCACACATTGGATGGCTGTTGGCTTGGTCATGTGAGAACAACACCTCGTTGCTCATCCTCCAGCTTTGTTATTCGGAGTCGCGCTTCCCTAGCGCATCTCTGCCCCGCCCTGCCTGGCCTCACACTTGAACACCTCGCTGAACCAAAATTTCTCCCAGCTGGGACCGCGCTATTATCGACCTCAACAACACCTCACGCTCATTAAACTTCAATCGCTACCCTTACAGCACGATGCTGCTACTCTAGACGCGGTCGGGATAGGACAATTCGTCCTCCGTCTGTCCGTGGATGCCCTCGTCCTCCGTTCGACGTCAGCACCGCCTTCTTCCGCCAGCTACGCACCAATTTTCACTCCACAACGTCAAGCCACCTCCCCCCCCTTCAGAGCTCATTCTCAACATGGTCTTGAGATACGCCGCTGTATAATCAA
Source organism: Lepidopterella palustris CBS 459.81 (assembly GCA_001692735.1). Lineage (NCBI taxonomy): Eukaryota > Fungi > Ascomycota > Dothideomycetes > Mytilinidiales > Argynnaceae > Lepidopterella > Lepidopterella palustris. The sequence continues at coordinate 2,074 of KV745235.1, forward strand.
TACTGTGTCGGTCCTCGAGTGGACAAGTTCGACCTCGCCTGGGACAGGCATTCGTGCCAATCTGGAGCCTCCGACAAGATCCAAGTCACAATGGGAGGGGATGACAAGCCGGGCACTCTGGGCCCGCCAGCTGTCCTGGCATTAAAAGAGCAAGCAATGGGAACAGGCCCTTCTCGGGCGCAAATGGAGAGATCAATAAGCATGGACATCCGCGACCAGCGTGAGGATCTAAAGGAAGCCGCCGAACAGAGCCTGAATGTTATAATGGATCTCGACTTGGATGGCAATATTCGTTGGGTCAGCCCATCATGGCAAGAGGTCATTGGAACAACTCCAGACTCGGTGCAGGGGAAGCCTATTGCCGACCTCCTTGTTGGCAACAATACGCAATTCGCCGATACAGTGGAATCGATGAAGAAGGACGACTCTCGAAGCCAGATCATTCGTTTCTCTGTACTGATCGGTCCTTCATCCGTACTTCGACCAAGGCCCTTCGATGACAGCCTAGAATCTGAGCAAGCTTCACCACCAGGCCAAGCTGCAGAACCAGTGGAAGACCACATTCTCAATCTTGAAGCACAAGGCATCATGGTGTACGACCGTACTTCTGGCGGTGAAAGCCACGTAAGTTTGCTCAAGTTTGACAATCACCGCGGTTTTAATTACTAATATTGAGCAGACAATGTGGATGATTCGACCATCTGTTGTCAGAGAAGTGACAATTGATCTTCCGGAGGTTCTCGTTGAGTCCCTGGGAGTGGGTGCCGAAATGCTCGCAAATTATCTTACTGCTCTTGCCGAGGTAGGAGCAAACGACCCTGCAAATCATCCTCCACCTCTTCCAGTGCTCTGCCGAATATGCGAGCGACAGATAACGCCATGGTGGTTCGAGAAGCACACAGAACTATGTTTGCAAGAGCATCGGGCTGAGATGGAGGTTCAATTGGCCCAAGAGAGTCTCGCAGATCACCGAAACTCAATTGTCAAGGTTTTGGACGCTCTGGAGGCTCAATCAAGACAGCCAAGAGCTACATCGGGCGAGATTGCGCCTACCCCTCCTCCACCGCCAGAGTATAAAGGAATGCTAATTCAACCATCATCCACACCATCCTCTGGGACGACGTCTGGACGGTCTTCCCCGGCTTCTCCACCATCCCATTCGCGAGATCGTTCGTCGGGCTTTGGTCACCACCGGGCAAGATCTTTTGCTGTTCGAAGACCGCTTTCGCGCATCGTAGAGCTTATTCTGGATTTGTGCGACACGGCGCTAGAAATCAACACACCAGCAATTAAGGACACCAGAGTTCAGTCGCCTTCTGAGATACGAACGCAATCTCCGCAATCAGAGAACCGCATATCTCAGGTTCTGCAATGGCAATCACCAAGCACCGGTGCCATCGAGCACGAGCAGGGTCTCGCTGCGTTATCTGAAGATACTTCTAAGCTTGCTCGAGCCAAGGTTGACGCGGTATTCCGGCACCGCCGCATCCTTGAGTACTCTGAAAGAATTCGAGTGGAGTTTGATGTTCTTGTACAAGAATGCGTCGAAGCTGCAATGATCAAAGCTGCGCGGATAGCTGCAGGAGAAGATAGCTCATCGAGCGAGGACAATGATGATCATCAGGAGGAGGACCGACAATCAGAACTCAATGAAATTCCCTCCGAGGAAGGCGTATTCTCAGGCTCATTCGACGGGCCTTCAGCCATGTCGGCAGCTCTTCGAAACGCTTCAGATCCCGCGCTACCCTCTCACATGGATCGTAGAGCATCTTCAGTGGCCGGCTCAACAAGATCAAGTAGTCCACGCGGATGCCAAACGCCAAGGTCTCATGCAGGAGCAATCAGCATCGTACCCCAGAGCAAACGCCAGTCAATGCACTTCGAAAGTGATGCAGGCGCGGATAGTGACAGCAGCGTCAGATCCTCTGTCATGTCAGGACCACGGCGCGCAGATTCTCCTTCGTCTGAACTTAGCTTGAGCCGTGTAGCAAGCTCCCGTGAACGTAAGCGGAAAAGCCTGATTCTTCCAAGTGTCATGTCCAGCCGGCAGCATTCCCCCGCGAGACCGATAATTCCCCCTTCGTCCCCTTTGAGAATGACCAAACCACGACTGCCAAGCGGTGCTGAAGGCCTTCAATCACCAATCACCTCACCCGTCTTAGCGACCAGCGAGTTTTCCTCTCCTGCAATCGCCGCACAAGTCAATCACCACCGCCGGCAGTCATCCGCAGCAGGTTCCGACATCCTCCGCCCCATCTCGCCTCGACTCATTCCGGTGAGCAATCCGCAACCTCGAGCTGTCCCACCTTCAATCAAAGACTTTGAAATCATTAAGCCAATCAGTAAGGGCGCCTTTGGGAGCGTTTATTTATCGAAGAAGAAGTCGACTGGCGACTATTTTGCAATCAAAGTATTGAAAAAGGCGGACATGGTAGCAAAAAATCAGGTCACAAACGTCAAGGCTGAACGCGCAATCATGATGTGGCAAAGCGAGAGTGACTTCGTTGCGAAACTATATTGGACTTTCTCGAGCAAGGACTATCTCTATCTGGTCATGGAGTATCTGAACGGAGGAGATTGTGCATCATTGATCAAAGTTCTCGGAGCATTACCCGAGGATTGGGCGAAGAAGTATCTTGCCGAAGTCGTTTTGGGAGTTGAACACCTTCACAGTCGTGGCATTGTTCATCGTGATTTAAAGCCTGACAACCTCCTCATAGATCAGAGAGGTCATCTAAAGCTTACTGATTTTGGGCTCTCCAGAATGGGATTGATTGGTCGGCAAAAGAGAGCGCTGAATAGTAAAGCCGACGAGCCTGCACCAGATCTTTTGAAGCAGGGACCCTTCCATCGCGCAACTTCAGTTGGCTCCTCCAGATCGGCATCCTTTGATCTAAATCCTTCGCCTTCCCAGACACCGAGCCTCACACCAGCACAAGGGGGTGATATCGGCCAGCCGTCGTACTTCAATCTGAACCGTGAAAGCTCTGCAAGCCACGAACCGTCCAAGAGAATCTCCGGCAGCAGAAGCGAGAGCGGAGATAGCGACGCATTGCAGGCAATGTTCCGCAGGTTCTCCATCGCGGATGAATCTGTCCTTCACCCTCGGACCCGTTCTCCGATCGAGGAGGAAACTTATAGCGATGAAGGCTTGCCAGATTTCTACGGCCTCCAGCACACAACCAGTCAGTCAAGTGCCGCCCAGAACAACACTCCGCCTCAAACTTCGGCGATGCCCCCTCCGCCGATGGCACTCTTCGATCCTGAAGATAGTAGCCGCAGATTTGTCGGTACTCCCGATTACCTCGCACCGGAAACAATTAGTGGAAGTGGCCAGGATGAGGTCAGCGATTGGTGGTCGCTGGGTTGCATTATGTTCGAATGCTTGTACGGCTACCCGCCTTTTCATGCAGACACCCCGGATGAAGTGTTTCAGAACATTCTTTCCCGCAAGATTGATTGGCCTGAAGATGATGTTTGTCAAGTCTCCGAGGACGCAAAGGATTTGATGAACCGGCTTATGTGCACCGACCCGACAAATCGACTAGGTGCGAATATGGATGACAAGTTTTCCAGTGGCGGGGAGGAAATCAGGAATCACCCGTGGTTTGCGGATGTGAATTGGAGCAGCCTTCGTGATGACGAGGCATCTTTCATTCCCGCTCCAGAAAATCCAGAAGATACTGAATATTTCGATTCCAGAGGTGCAACGTTGCAAAGTTTTGCGCCTGAATTCGAAGACCAAGGCAATTCGTCTGCAGGAACGCCTGGAGCAGATTATCCCGACCGGCCGCATGATGCACTGTCGCGCGTGCGCTCTCAAATCAGTGTCACGACAATGAAAAGAGGCCTAATTCCGCTGCATATACCCGCTCATGTACGGGAAGGGAGAAGTAGGAGACTCAGTGAGCCGGTTGCGACGGACGATTTTGGGAACTTCAGCTACAAAAATTTGCCCGTTCTGGAGAAGGCGAATAAGGACGTAATCCAAAAATTGCGCGCTGAGGCCATGCAGGCTCAAAGTAAGCCGCAATCTGCTCTCCAGTCACCGGTTGCCAGCTTGCCGTCACCGTCACTGGATTCCAGCCCTATGCTACCCGCACCGTTGAAGCGGACGCTTTCGACTACAAAAGGTAGCGGCAGACCATCTTCGCCATCAGTCAGCCAACCAAATTCGTCGCCAAGTCGACCTTCACAGCCCTCATCACCTCTGTTAGTGTCGTTCAGTACTGGCCAGAGTCATGAACGACGGAAGACTTCCAGCAGCTCGTCAACGTTGTCGCACCAAAACAGCAACACTCTCCAGCCTGGAAACTTCTTCGATGCACCCCGCCTCGCAACTGGCTTCAAATCACCATCTGATGTACCCTCCCCTATCAAACATGTTAAGACTCCCGGCGCAATAACGCAATCTTTTCAAGATAAAGGTCTTCAGTCATATCGCCAGACCTCACATGGTACTATCCCATCTCCGAGAGCACGTTCCCAAACCATTGGTTCGCAAGAAGGAGATGTTGTGAGAGATCTAATACCTTCGCATCACAAGAGAAGAAGTCAAGTCTTTGATATATCTCCGTCTTCATCGGATACCGAAGACTCTAGAGCAAAAGCTCTTCTCCGCGTTCAAAGGCGGAGGCAAAGCTCACGCAGGCTGTCTCAGATTAGCATTGCAGACGGCCCAATGTTCAGACCCCTGGACGTTTTGGTTTGCGAGGATCATCCTGTTTCAAGATTAGTGATGGAAAAGCTACTTGAGAAACTACGTTGTCGGACCTTGACTGTTCAGACTGGCTTGGAAGCTGTACGTTACGCCATGGGCGAGGTGAAGTTTGATATTATCATGATGGAATTCAAGCTACCTCAGCTGAACGGTGCTGATGTAGCTCGCATGATTCGAGACACCAAGAATGCAAATAATCACACGCCAATCGTCGCCGTCACTGGCTATCTCAAGGATTTGCAGGCGCCACATCATTTTGATGGCCTCATTGAAAAGCCTCCCACGCTCACCAAACTTACCGATATCATGGGAAAGTTATGCCAATGGAAACCACCTCCGCCCAACTGGACCCCGACGTATTATCCATCAATGATACCATCGAGCCTTCGTCAGGAGTCAACTAAGCAAGGAGATAGTCCAACATCAAACTCTTCGGGATTCCCGGCAGTGCCCTCTGGAAGCTATCGTGGTTCGAGTAGGGAAGACTCAATCAGCTCAAGCTTCTTTGGAGATGCAGACAGCCGCAACGACGACATTCCGGTTGTCATCAATAGGCACAATGTGGACGACTGGAGGGAGCGGGATCTCGCTCGCATGATTGGTGGCCTGGGAATATCCGAGAGTGCCCTGGGTGATGCTGATCCTAAGAACGTGGGGCATGCACTACCAGCCCCGCATGACCTTTCCCTTCATGGGTCTTCAGCTCCTGCTGTCATGGAGCATGCGCCCATCAGGAAACAACGTTCCACAGAACCGCTCGGCACGAAACGTCGGACCTTGGAAACAAGAAGACATGAGTCTGCCGAGTCAGGCGATGACGAAGATGAGGAGCTTGGGGATGTCAACGTGAGGGCCAAGAGTCCTAAAAGTAGACCTAAATCGTCATCCAAACTCGGTATCGAGATGCTTCGTACAAACAGCCGAGGAAGCGTCATCTCGGTCGAGGACCTCGCTGCTGCAGACACATTGGCTTCATCGCCGCCGCCATCCATCTCTGAAGAAAGGGGAGCGGAGGAGCAGAGTCTTAAAACGCCGGAAGCGAAGCCCATCTCCATCACTACACCGCCTGAAATCTTCCCGCGCTTGCCTGGGGAAGAGGTCCAAGTTATCGAAATGGATGTCACTCCGAAGGGGCAGGGCACCGGCTCCTTAGATCCCGATCCAACGCCCAAGGCGTCCACGTCGCCTCATCCAGAAACCCAAAAATCTTGATGATTTGGCTTTGCGTTGCCGTCAGACTGCATATGCGCTGTTGTCATTCCTTTTTTCTCTTCCATTTTGCGTTTTCAGGGTTTCTATACATATCTCCTCTCGTTTTCATGGCCGACAATTTTTTTTTTTTCTTTTTAAATCATTGTTTTATCCAATTCAGCATGGCGTTGGCGGTGTTCTTTTAAGGGCAAGGTTCAAATTAAGCGCGTCGAACACATGGCGGGCGGGAGGTGGCGTTCAAGGTATTGTCTTTTCTTATTCTGCGCTGGAAAAATGAAGATTGTGACTTTTTGTCTCTCCTTTTCTTTGGGTTTGAATATTCGTGTCGTGGGAGGCATGGAAGAAAATGGTGAAAGTCGGGTCGGATTCTGGCTTTTCTTCTTTGCCTTGAGCGTAAATTGCGAAGCTCTGAACGGCGACTACCTTATTACTTTTTCCTTTGTTGGGCTCTGGGGTTTGCTTCTTTGAAAGAATGAGGATACTCAGTTGTACAGAGGAACGAAAGTTGAAACTCAATTTGGCAAACCTCACTCGTTCTATCTCGCTCGCTAGTGTTACTGTCGTAGGCTGGCTAATGGAGGCTGGTCGCGATTGTTTTAGGCATTATTTCTTTAGTTCTTTTATTACTTGTCCTGAGAGCAACTGCTGCTAGCCGTTTCCAACACAAAGTCTGGATTTCCTGTGCGATTGGAAGGCTTATCCTTTTCATATGTCTACGTGTTAGTTTCAGGACGGGGTGTTATTCTTTTATATGGAACCTCGGAAACCCTGGATTTTGCGTTTCATGGATTGAATTTGAAACTCAAGGGCTTTGTTTTGTGATCCTTGTATTAATGAAGGATATTAGGGTGTGTGTGTGTGGAAAAGCTTGGAATGGCAGACTTGAATATAGATTTGATATACTAGTGTCAATGGAAGAGGTGGTTCGCTGGTGGCGATATTCGTGCCTTGATGCATGATGTGACCATTTATAACGCCTGTTCTTTTGACGTCGTCTTCTATGGTGAGCTACGCTACATTCTGGGAGCTCTGGTATTCAATCTCGCCCTCTGCCCCTGCTCATGCTTCTGCTTGCGCCCGAGCTTTTGTCCCACCGTAATTTGGAGAGATTTATAAAATACAATGCCCTCTTCACTCTACTCCTCCACTCCGCTTTCCCTTCCTTTGCTTCCCTCAATTTGCTCGATCGCTCTCTGTTTAATAATTGCAATCTTTGTAACTTCGACACATTAAAACGCCCGTAATCCGTAATCCGTAATCCGTAATCCGCCAAACCATCTCTGCTCTGCCCAAGCCTGTTTAATCCACAAACTGCCTCAACTTCTGCATCTCATCAAGCAACTCCTGCAACTCGTCGTCGTGAATCTTGTTGGCGATAGAGGGGATGAGGGTTTTCGCTTCGTCGGCGGTTTCGCAGCAGAGGGAACCTGTAAGAAGTAAAAGATCAGTTTGGGGTGCGTGGGTATGGAGGGAGGAGGGTCAGGGAGGCATATACCCAGCTGTGCTCGCTCAACAGGTGCGAATTCCGGATGCGAGTCTATGAGATTGGAGAGGGCGTGGAGGTTCTCAGTTTGCTTGAAGCGAGAGAACATTTCCATGTATTCGAGGAATTTTATGATGGGTCTGCCAAGTTATAAGTTAGCTAAATATTCTCCTTCAAGTACTACACCTGCTGCAGTCTCCCTCTCCTGTTCTTGGGAGAATGGACTGCTGCCCACAGCAATCCGGGCGCAGAAGAGTACACGTACTCAGAATCATTATGTATTTTATCCCCCCCCAAAGGATTACTCGCCGGATCGCGCTTCCTCCGCGCGCCATGCACAGCGGTGATAACAGCGCGCGCTTCGGAAACTGAAAGCGCGACGACATTTTGGAATTCGCCTAGGCGGAGCTCGGTGCCGATTTCTTCGTCTTGTGCGATTATGGCTTTGGGGCGGGAGACTTGCTTTGGAGCCTTGAAGATGGCGGGTGTCTGTGCGGGGCGGGGGGCAGAGGGCTCGTCTGCGTTCGTCATGGCCAAGTGTAAGGTTATTGGGGAGATAGTGGAGGATAGAGGATGGCGGTGGAGGCTCAAAGGCTCGAGAAGTAGCTCTGTTAGTGTGTTGTAGTCGTAAATGGACAGTTGGTTTGGGGTGGTTCAAGTGAGAGCCTCTCTCGGACTGAGTATTGAGTGCAGGGTGTCCAGAGTCGGGAGACGGTTGGTAGTCTAGTTATGGATGGGAGATTGTGGATGTTGAAGATGCTCGGTTGCCCAGGTAGGTATAAGAAACGCCAAGATATGGGGACCAGTGGATGAATGCTTGGGAGTTTCCACCAGGCCAAACTAACCACCCCAAAAAAGGCTACCAAGTTATCGAAAAGATTCCCTTTCAATCCAAGGTCTTTACTACATGCTGCTGCTGAAGTGGTGTTGTTTTTCGGCCCCCCATATACGAGGCAGAGTAGGGCTGTGCGCACCGTGTATCGTTGGCCTTTCTCTGCTCCAAGCCTCAGACAGCGTCTCCACATTGAAACAACGCACAACACACCTACCACCCATAACAATTAATACCGAGAGCGCTGGTCTATCCTTTTTTGCACCTCTCACACCGTACGCAGAGTCGGAAGTCCCTCTCCCTCCGCGCTCTTTCGGCTCCGTCGCGTTTCAGCCTCAGTCCTTTTCAGAAATTCCAGTCCT
>KV745235.1:10782-31842 GCA_001692735.1 Lepidopterella palustris CBS 459.81
CCCCCCAGCAAGTACCTCACCTAGCATTTACTCGAACCCCTCCGTTCACCACCAAGAAACCAATAATCCGCCTATGCCGCTGTTGATAATATCAAGACACACGTCAGGTCCACGAGAACCGCTCTTCTCCAACGACAGTGAGCGAACATCGCCTTAAGTTTCGGCAGCCCGTGGTCGCCAGCGCAACACCGATCATAGCATAATACGGGGCCAAGCATCGACGCCCTACCCTCGCGTGCCCGCTCAATACCTCTTAATACCACATCAATCATATCAATACTCCCTTCAGACATACTCAGTCGAAACTATCTGCGACTTCACCTTCGGTCGGGTCGTCCCTAGGCGCAATACCGCCGGTGCCTGCGTTTCCCCACGTTTTCGACTTTCCGCACCTCCGACAACCTTAATCTATCGCAAAGGAACAACACTGGCCGACAACAACAATGGGCGCTCCGGTGGAGGGCCAGCCTTCACTGGAAGGGTATGGAACATCACACGACTCGCCGACAACTTCGGCACCATATCGCCAGCAGCAGACCTACGATTCGCGGTATGACGGGCCTGCAAGCCGACCTCCAAACCAATACATAGATACGCAAATTTCCAGCTCGAACAATCAGCGCAAGGTTTCTGGGGAAGATTTGCATAGTCGAGATCTCGCGCAGCAGAATGTTTCGCCGATTCAAGATCGCGACGTGTCGGACAACGAGAAGCTAGCTGCGCCACGAAAATCAAATGGCAGTAGAAGACCAAGCGCGTCCAGATCATGCGGGAAATGTGGAGGGAGCCTCACTGGACAATTTGTTAGAGCCCTAGGTGACACATATCACCTGGAGTGCTTCACATGTCATGTAACCTCCCCCCCGCTAACCACCCCATATTGATTCCAACTTACCTCTTCGCTAGGATTGTGACAAGATTGTAGCGTCGAAGTTTTTCCCAGTCCCCGACCATCCTCCGAACCAGTACCCGCTTTGCGAAACTGATTACTTCCGCCGACTTGATCTCTTGTGTTTCGAGTGTGGGTCCGCGCTTCGAGGCTCTTACATCACGGCGCTTGATCGCAAGTACCACATTGAGCATTTCACCTGTTCGATCTGTCCGACCGTGTTTGGGGCGCAGGACAGCTATTATGAGCATGAAGGCAGTGTATTTTGTCACTTTCACTACTCTACGAAATTCGCCCAGCGCTGCAACGGCTGCCAGACTTCTATCCTCAAACAATTCGTCGAAATCTTCCGCAATGGCCAGAACCAGCATTGGCATCCTGAATGTTACATGATACACAAGTACTGGAATGTCCGATTACACTCCACCGGCCAACCGATAATTGAAGATGCGATGACTGATGGTGAAGCCACGGATGAGATCAGGGAGGCAGTGCGCAAGCAGGAAGAAGAGGTGGAGGCAAAAGTCAATTGGATCTGGAAGACTCTGTCGGCCTTTGAAGAGAAGTCTGCAACGTGCATATCTGACATGCTTCTTCATGTCAGCAATGGAGCTTATTTTGATGGTGTCATGGCTGCCAAGAAATTCATCGTCCATATCGACCTGCTTTTCACTGCAGCAGATGATTTGGATAGTTTATTAACTGCCAATACGCCGAAAGGTATGTCTCTATTTAGATCACAGTTATTTCACCTTGTCATACTTTTTGAGTCTAACTCTATCGTTTAGGTTTAACATATGGTCGGGAGGCAAAGTTGCTGTGTAAGAAAGTCGTGGCTTTCTTCTCGCTGCTCTCACAATCGCAAGGCACAGGAGTTCGACGGCTCGGGGTCACACAAGAACTCCTCTCGCTGGTCACTGGACTCGCACATTACCTCAAACTTCTCATCCGGATCTGTCTCCAAGGGTCATTACGACTTGAGCGCGAAAGATCAAATTCCCAAGGCCTTACTGGGTTCCTCGCACAGGTCAACTCACTAGACCAAAGACTGGATGCCGAAGCCAACACCGATTACGGCGCCGAGGCGGCCATGTACGTGCCCCAGTGGGCGGATACTTGCCCCGTCTGCAGCAAACAGGTCGAGGACAAGTGTTTCCGGAAGAGCAACATGTCTTTCAACTACTCCTGTATTATTTGCCAGAATTGTGGATTGGATCTACAAGACAAGTGGGATGAGGCGCGATGGAGTAGCTTTAACAAGAAGGTTCTGTGCAAAAATTGCTCGGCAGGCGTACCGGACGCAGAAGGGGGTTTCGTTCCCATCTCCAAGTTACGGCAATACGTACATTTGTTGAAGGTTGCTCATGCGAGGCTCTTGGCAAACTTGCGTTCTAGCGGTGCGCTTCCACACACGTCTGGTAAGTTTGTACGTGGATAAACTTACAGTCTAAAAATAATTCGAGATGACTTCATGACATTTACTTTCCTTCCAACAACCTCTGCCAATCATGTTCATTCACTGACCTTTTTCCAATTTTATAGATGATCCAAATCTGACTGGTTATGATTCTTCACAAGGTCACAGGCTAACGCCGACGGGCTCAGAACTTGAACCTCCTTTACTACGATCAGATACACGATCAAAGTCTTACGCAGGCTCCACTGCAGCTGAAGGCCAAGGAACATCATCATCGTATGAGCAAACCCTTGGTGACATCCGGCGATTAAGATCGACGCGTTTGGACAAACATCTCTCCACCACGAACAAACGCGCTCGTACTTCTCGAATAATAGACGGTCCGGAAGCTGTACGGCCTGGCTCTGCGGGGGATTCACAGTCTCGTGGTGGCATGCAGATTGTGCAGGAACGAGATGCAAATAGCGACGCCGGAGACCAACTCACTATGGGTGTGAATTCGCTGGCCTTGGATGATATATCAAGAATCGTCGCCCTGGAGCAAGCAAGGGAACAGCGGCCGAACGCGTATAAATCCGCCGGCGGCACGCTTATAGGACAGGAACCCAAACCGAAATTATTAAACGGGCATCGGCGGGAATTCTCTGGCGGGCAGGAGTTGGGGAATGCCGTGTCTGGGAGCGATTCACGCCAAAGGACGTACTTTTCCGAGCTTTCGCCGCTGGAATATTTCAAACTGCGGAGCTATGCCGTGCTACAGCTGGGTCTGCTGATGGATGAAAGTCAGTATAATCAAGGAGAGCTTTTGGACCTGATCGAAACGAAGAGATCGACGTTCTGGGGCAAATGGGGGATTGGGAAAGCTTTCAAACAAGATAAGAGCAAGGCTGGCAAAGGCAAGAAACCCGGCGCGGACAAACCCGTGTCTGACAAAGCCGTCTTCCGGCAGAGTCTCGAGTACCTCGTTGAGAAGTATGGCGCGGAATCGACGGATGGCGTTGGTCCTGGGACGCTCAAGGTGCCCGCTCTGCTCCAGGACGCCATCTCCGCGATGCGAAACATGGACATGTCAGTCGAAGGCGTGTTCCGGAAAAACGGAAACCTCAAGACGCTGCGAGAACTGCAAGAGGAAATCGATGCCAAGGGCGGGGATAATGTCGATTTGAACAAGGAGTCGCCTGTCACGCTGGCGAATCTGCTGAAGCGGTTCCTGCGATACATGCCGGATCCCGTGTTAACATTGAAGTTGTATCGATTATTCATGACTGCTAATAGTAAGACTTAGAGGTTTCCTTTCAGGGTTATATACACTAGATCGAGTATAGCTAACGTATGAAACCGCAGAAATTACCGATGAGGATCGGCGACGGCGGGTCTTACACCTCACATGCTGCCTCTTGCCGAAGTCACATCGGGACACGATGGAAGTGCTCTTTTGCTTTCTCAACTGGGTGTCGTCTTTCCACACAGTCGATGAGGAGACAGGGAATAAGATGGATATCTGGAATCTCGCGACTGTCATCACGCCTAATATCCTACGCGAGAACAACGACCCTGAAGAGCGGAACCCGGACCAAGCCGCCATTCGCGTCGTTTATACGCTAGTCGAATACAATGAGTCCATGTGCGAGGTAAGACATCATCTTCCCCTAGTCCCATCCCTCACCTCCCTGCCCCTGATCCCATCCTCTAACGGTTCAACCCCGACAGGTCCCATCCGAAATCGTCTCCCTCCTCAACGACGACAACTCCCAAGAACTATCAACAAAAGAAATAATGCGCCGCTGGGAAACCGCCGGCACCGCAGGCAAAATCCCCGAAAGTGGAGCCTCCCCCTACAACCCGCCCAACCCTTCCTCGAATAGCAACATTGCTTCCGCGCCCAAATCCCGCGAGGGCCACCAGACAGCGCCGCACATCACGCAGGTCGATAGTGAGAGTCTTGCGTGGGGGAATGAGAGCAGTGTTAGGCATGTTGGGGGGCCGGGGGGTGGTGGAGGGGGTTTGGGGGCTGTGTTGGGCCAGGGGTATAATACGCCGAGTGCGCATGGTACGCCGCCTCAGCAGGAAATGGGGGGGTATGTGTTGGAGGCGCCACATCCATTGTATGCGCAACACTCGGCGGCGGGGAGCCAGGAGAGCCAGAGGAGTGGAAGTCCGCATCGGTTGAGTTATCGGAGTCCGCAGTTTCAGAAGCAGGGGGCTTTGGGGACGGCTGGGGCGGGGTAGGGGTTTGGAGGAGGTATGCTCCTCTGCCCGACTTGGCTTGTGATACTCGGGTTTCCAGCCTCGAATTTTGGGGTAAGTGGTTTTTTTTTTTGTTCTTGGTCACTTGGCACTTGGTCACTTCTTGATGGTTTTGGGGGATAGGGAGATGGGGGACGAGATAGGGGAAGTGGGATGAGGTACGAGGAACGAGGAACAGGGTGGGGTATGGAGATGAGGAATGGAGGATAGGAGATTGGGGAAGAGCGAAGAACGAGGTACGTATGGAACGGGTGATGAGAGAAGAGAGGGGAGTGTAATTGTTTGGGACCTAGGTCTGGATTTTTTTTTTTTTTTATGTGTGCTTTTTGTGTCGTAATAATACCCCCCGAAAGTACACATTGTGATTTGTGTTGGCTTGTTGGTTGCTAGTTTTGGAGCATGTTTGTTGGAGCATGTTGTTGGAGCATGATGTTAGGGCATGTTGTTGGTCATGTTGCTTTTCCCTTCTCTGGCGTATGGATTATGGTAATTTTGGTGGGTTGTGGCATTTGGCCAACAGCAGCAAGATGGAAGACTGTTTATACATTCTTCCATAAGAAGTAGGGTTAGTCGACTAGGGCGCAGGACTGGCTTTTTTGCTAAAATGGAGATTGGTACTGCTTTTACATTGTGGTTCATGTGTATGATTGTTATTGATGCGATGATCCCTAAAAAATTGATACCTCAACTTTCAGAAATCACAATCATCCTCACCTCAATACTCTCCCTCGGCTCCACCTTCCCGGCACCCGGATCCTTGAACGAAGTATGTGGACACGCTTTCACTCGAATCAGCCACATTACCACAATCATAAAAACCCAACAAGCAAAAGTTTCAACTCACCGCATGCTCCGTTCGGAGGCTTTGAGTCGTAGTTGAGGAAGAACAAGGTCTCGTCAGGTTGCTGCGTGCTGAGCCAGTACCATTTCTGCTGCGGCTGATAGATGGTGTAGTAGAATTCTCTAGAACCGGCATCTGAGACACGGTTGACGGTGATGAGGTCGGAGGGTGAGATGGTTCGGCGGTCGCAGAGGGCCAGGGGGTTGTCGTGGACGGGGGATAGGGGTTTCCATGCGCTGCGGGAATTCGGTTATTGGAAGCTTTATTGTAGCTTTTTTCGCACCATTGCATGCCGAGAAGGAAACGATTTGACTAACTTGACGATGCGAAGGCGATATTTCCCGCCCAGATATTTCTCCGCTTCAGCCTTTGTCAGGTGCCGCCTGATGCGTTTAGGACCGCCCTTGAGAGTAATGTCTTTCCACATCGATTAACAAACCGTGCAAGACCTGCAGGTAGTCTAGAAAAAAAAAAAAGAATCGCATACCGATATGTGCAACGCTCGCAGGGCCGTTGGGGAGTTCTGCTGATCCCATCTCGGTCTCTTGGTCTGCTATATTTTGTTTCTGGTCACTGCGTCGGAACTTGCGGACTCTGTTATTCCCGTGTTGCTGTTTACATTGCGTTTATATGATAGGAGCGGGCTTTATTACCCTGTAGTTATACCACAGAACTTTCTCTGCGTTGAAATGGGTCTTGGTCCATGCAGCGAGGTCGGTTAGGTACGTTTGCAAGGCGGTCGCATCCGTCTTTAGTGCTGTCGAATCGGCTGTAAACGGCAGCTTGTGGAGCGCAAAGCCATGTTCTTCTAAGTTAACTTTAATCTCGCTGGGAAGGCCGCGGAGATTGTGCATAGGCACATTTTCGTGCGTGGTGTACTCGACGTTTGAGCGGAGGTGTTCTTCAGAGGGTGGGAGAACGCCAGAGTATTGGTATGGCTTCTTTATGGAGTAAAGGCCTGAGGGTTTGATGCAGCGGATGGAGGCGAGAGTTATGGGTAGATCGACGGTGTTGATATCCATGGTGCCGGGTTTTGGGAGTATAAGGAAGCTGTACAAGCATTTACGGTGGAGGGTAAAATGGATATATGGCTGGCGGAGCGGATATGCTTGGCAACCGGGATCCGCTCGGCAGCCTTAGAATGCTCCCCGCGAACCTCCAGCCGCGCTATATAATCTCAGGCTCCCTCTCCAAACCAACATCCCCGACAAGAAAGTCAAAAACCAATTGTTGGCTACGACGACTTTTAACGCAGCAGACTGGACCCGAATCAACTTACAAACCCACCCCATCTATTGGATGCACGAGTCGGCGTCGTGCCGTACCCCAATACGAGATGCCCGGTTGGCATATGGGCACTTATCATTGCTTTTGGCAATGTAAGGTGAATGCAGCAAGCCGAAGTGTAATTGAAACCGTTCGCCTCTTCTACTTTCGTGGCGTTGGATGCTAAAGCCACCAACATGACTGGCCAACAACAGGGACCTGAACGATTTTAGTCGATAAGGCAATAAGTTCTTCGAAACCAATCTGATCCCCTGTCAGAATAACCAAGACCCAGCCTCTCTTCTCCCGACTCCACTGCTGGATGGAAACCCTTGAATCGGATATCCGACAATGTTGGGCACTCTGATCCAAACAGCAACATCAGTGCCCGCATATGTCGAGAACCAGACTATCCCTTTGTCGACCATCTTTACACGACACACATCCTGCTTCACGCAACAGACTGACTAAACTTCTACCGACTGTCCGTCGACCGCAAACGGCGCTTCTTGCGGTATAGCACGGCTCCAGAATGCGAGAGTACTTGGCGTACCTTGCTTTCCGCCTGGTTATAATGTAACTGAGGATAATGACAATTTCTCTACCTTCTCGCCCGGAGTATGTCCATATGCGTACACGACCGCGCAGATAGAGGCCGTAGCACCTGTTACAAATGTCATCTGCTGTCCTCCGTAAGCCTTGCCACCTGCATCCTCAAGCCCCAAGCCATCCCGTAACCGTACGTACTTGTTGACTGGCAATCTCGGAGGAGGCTTCTACATCCCCTCTACCCAACAATCCAGCATGCTATCCGCCGAATGGCTCCTAAACTGCTTCCGCCAAGTCTCAACCGTTGTAACCGCGATCCTCGGCCCCGTAACCGAGTCCGGCCTCGCAAAACTCACGATTACGTATCCGCCGATTGCGTATGGAGAGGGGTGGTGTTTGGATACGCTGATTGTGCAGCCGGTTTCTATTGAGTACCAAGAGTGACCTCCAAACCTTCATACTGTTACGGGTACTTCCGAGAGTACGATTACGGCGGAACCTACCAGCGACGCGGCAGCCGTATCGCGAACATCACTGCGTGCCACATTGCTCTTCCGTGCCCCAAAGGTTTTGCAAGGGCAGAGAGGACATTTATCTGGATTAGGGGCGCTGAGATCATTAGACCAAGCATGATGAGCGCTCTTTATGATGCGTATAGACGTGGAAATTCTGCGGCGTCCAAATGCGGTTGACGCAGCAGATTCTTAGTGAATGGACGACGCGCTTAGAGGTTGTGACCGTATAGGTGAGGTTTGAAGCTGACTCAAGTTAGAATGCCCCTCACCTGGTTGGCGGTGAACGTCGCTGTTGAAGACCGCAGAGTGTACTGATATTATTCTGCATATTGTATTCAAGGCGTACTGAGCACGGCAAGGAGATTGCGGGTATGTTTGGAGTTGGTGACATACATGTACGACAGCAGCCACGAAAAATTCACCGAAAGATATTCGCGTCGGCACGTCTGTATTGATTAAATCTAGATTCTGGCGATTGGGACAATTACACGAGGGTTCTGGAGACGTCGCAGGTAAGCTAGAAGTGGAGCTTGGAAATGCTGCGCCTTGAGCCGCAGTAATCTGAGTGCTGGAACACTTTGTCATTAATGTCTGAATATGCTAAGATCACGAAACATACCACTTGGCAGTGTATTTGACGGACTGCAGGCGGTCTGTAATCCAGCTAACGATCCGTCTAATTAGTACAGTGCTTTTATCTATCCGGTGCTCCCAATCCAGGCCTCAATAATCTAGAAGCCCGACTTTTCGCCACACTAACGCGGCTGTTCTCTTGTTCAAGCCCTCGCTAATGTTCTCTATTCAAGTCAAAACAATATCAATCACATCTATCAAAGTCTTCCCTGTTTCGGAGCCACCTGCACCTTGTTTGACCCAACCGGTGTACCATGGACAGTTGGATGACGGATCGATGAGATTATCGCCGTGGAGTCCGGAAATCGGAATGAAGGGGATGCTGCAATTGAGTTAGTGATAAGCAAATCCAACAAGCCTGGTCCCAAATAGGATTACCTCTGGGTCTCAACGCCGAGACCAAGATCAGCTGCCGTACTTTCCACAGTCTGGTTGAAAATATCCTCAGACCAGCCGTGTGCATCTCTGCAGAGAATCAGTAGAGCGTCGAAATTTGCCTATAGAGGAGGTACTCACAATTTGTTGACGAGCACAATAAGCTTACTCGAACCAATCAGCGAGGCTAACTCCTTCACATGGCTTTGGCTATCTTCGGGCGAGTTCTGTGGAGATCCAACAGCTGGGGCAACGACAAGAACAACGCAATCAGCATCCGGCAAACCCACATCTGCATACATATCATAGTTAGTTCAATGAAAGCTGTCTTGATCAGGATAATTACCACTAATGACGATTTTATGTTTCAGAGTATCAAACGATGGGGCTTTGCCAAGAGCTTTGAGCTGCTTCACGACTTGGTCGTACTTATGAACGCCTCGATTTTGGAATTCCTCCATCGTCAACATGTCAATACCTCCGCACTATGAAATTGTAAGCCGTTGATATAGTTACTAGCATACGGAAGCTGGGACTGAACATGCCTTATAGATTATGTTACCCATAGTTGTGACTTTCCCAACTCCAGAACGTCCAAGGACGGTGATAGTCTTGTTTCGGGATTGCTCTTGCTTATCTCTAGAATATCGTCAGAGCCTTAGATTGGCGATTCTTGGGACTTTAACATACGCCATGGTTGGATACGGAATGGACACGGTGATTGTTAGAAGGTTCGCCGTTTGGGTAGAAAGGCGGAGTCACTGATTAAGAAGGAGCTCCAGGTTCGTGCACGGTCCCACCTAGTGCACATCCAAACACCACCAAAAAACAACGAAACTGTTACTGCTATTGATGAACAGCTACAGGAGGTAGCAGACTGGGCAATCAGGGAGCGTACGGCGAAGCCTTCCACGGAGCGACCTTATGAGCGCCAAGGAATGTCACATAGTTCACGAGAGTCATTAGTTGGATCAGTCTTAGCAAAGGCCAGAGGACTAAGTAGGGTGATTATAGTGATCAGTCGGATCAGCCTTGGCGAGGGCCAGAGGGGCTAATTAGACGAATCAGGGACTAGATTTTACAGTATAAAGAGCTTTAGGATATTTAAGAACAGTTATTCTCTATCTATTTCCCGGTTCTTTGTGCTCAACTTATTATTTAGTTTTAAATAGCGCTTTTACCACAATAATAGGTATAGTCTATAATCATACCTTAAGATAACCACGAGGGTTCTATTTAAGAGCGAGCGTGTCCGTGTTTAAATACAAATCCCAGCTCCTAAGAACCCTCTGGCTAGTTGTTTAACTATCTCTGATAGTTGGCTAGTCGACTATCCGACTATCCGTTATGTAATCTAACTGTTCCTAATATGACGCCAGTCCGTCTAGGGAGTCCAATATTTCTATTCGTCCTATGACCGTGCCCGTAGGACCTAACTGGCCCGTTCTAATTCCTTTGCACTGTGTCCAATCTGCAGGTAGGTTTATCTTGGCTTGTATCTGTTTGCTGGTGTTCGTAACAATACTCTCCGCAGTCGCGAGGTCTTAATGCAATGAACGGCATATAGAATTTCCTTAAATAACAAGTTTAATGATAATACTATGATTAGAAGAATTGAAAGGGCTTTAAGAATATTTATTTAGAGAAACAAGAGTGAAATTATTGCCCGTGGAAGCAGCACGCTCGCCCACGCATTGCTGAGCTGCCTGGTGTTGCCAGTAACTTTGAAAACAGCAAGGAGCAAGTATTAGATCCTCTTTGTGGTGATTTTGAATGTAACTATATCTATCTACTGGAGCAGTTAAGGTGATTGGAGGCAAATTTGAAGTCTTGTGGTCGTAACCGAACTCACAAACCTCACCCACGCGGACCCCAAATTCATTCCAGGAAGCGCAGGCATTACGTATCCGTCAGTACAAGCTCTGGGGGTGCTGTTAATGGTAACTCCTATCTTAACTTCTATTACCGCTGGCTCCCACAAGGAGACAATGACTCCTTCTACCTTCAATTACCCCATAGAAGACTTCAGGAGTATATGTAGCATGCTCCTCCTGCTCCTAAACCCACGCTAAGTCTCGGATCCTTGGGATAATGTCCAATGGGCGACTGCTAGCCTGAAAGCCAACATCTTATCATGAATATGAAACCTCCTCCATCAACTCTAAATCTACGCTTCCATAGCGTGCTCCTACCACTCTACCCACACCTTCCGCAGACTTTCAGCGCCCTAGTGCCAACCTTTGATATGGTCCGTAAGAAGAATTCCGACTCGTGAACTGGATGTGATACTTCTCGAGGCCATGAAGGAATAATGCTTGGAATACACACTAAGGTGATAGCATTGGTAGCAGTCCATCCTTCTAGAGGTCGACTATTACTACTATTGTGGTGCATTCTCTGCCTTTAAATGGGAATTGCCATCCAAGCCTCCAGCTCCTGGATCACATCCGCGTGACCGTAGGCTTTTGCCAAGGACAGAGGTATACTGCCTCCATTTCCCACGTTTCTAAAATTAGCCCCTTCGGATAACAAAAACTGTACCACATCCAAATACCCATACACTGCAGCCCATGTCAAAGCAGTGCGGCCACCTCGGTCAGTTCGTTCAATATCTACCAACCCTGACGAGACTAGAGTTTCGACTGTATCCAGTGACTTTTTGTCCAGGGCCCAAGCCAGGGGCGTCCAACCATTAACATCTTCATCATCAATCCCTGGACAACCCATTCTAATTAATGATTTCAGAGTCTGTGCGTGACCCCCCGAACAAGCCCAGGATATTATGTTCCGACCCTCTGCATCTTTAGAGGATAGGTCAATGCGTTTGCGTTTTGCAAATGCTTCTATAATTTCAGTGCGGCCCCCCCCTGCTGCCCAAGACAATGCACAGCGTCCATTTCTGTCACGGAGATTGGGTTCCAGTTGGGGATGCTTGAAAAGGTATTTCGCCAGGTCCGTGAAGCCGTCTCCTGCTGCCCAAGAGAAGGCAGTTCGGCCCGTTTTATCGGCATGATTAATGTTGACGCGGTGGCCGTTGAGCAAAGTACGAACCACATTAAGGTGGTTGCCCCCAACAGCCCAAATCAGTGGCGTCCACTGGTTATCATCTTGGTCATCAGGTCTGCTTTGTTCATGGCTTAGAAGGAGCTCAACCACGTGTACGTGGCCATTACCGGCAGCTAGAGATAGAGAAGATCGGCCTGACTTTCCCTTCAAGTTGATGTCAGTACGATCGTCTGCGAGGAGGAGTTTGACGACATGGTAATGGCCATGCTGGGCAGCTATGCTTAGAGGAGTCCATCGATCAACAGTTCTTGAATTCGGTTCCGCACCAATTTTGAGCAAAATCTCGACCGTGTCTTCGCACCCCATTCGCGCTGCCCAGAATAACGCGTAGTCTTTGCTTCGTTGGTCATAAATGCCATCCTTGTACAGCACACGTTCCAAAAGGACTGGATAATTGAAAAACGAAGCTACTGTGAGAGAGTCGAAATCCTCTGGAAATCTAAATCCCAGACTAGTATTGCGCCAGAAGTATTTCAACCAATTGAATAGACGACAAGACTTCTTTTCAATTAATCGAGCTACAGCGTCCTGAAGATGTTTCGGGGCAATTTTATCGCACGATGAGAAATGGCTGCCCCAATAAGTAGCTGAATAATCAAAGAAGGTGTATCGGTCGCTTATAGACTTGCAAGCTTCTGCTTCAACAACATTTTCGTCTTTGAAGATAGCATCTTCATCTAACGCGAGAGGATCAAAAGGCATTTCCTCATTCGGGATAGCGAATCTCCCCAGTACGGATGAAGTGGTTGAACTATTTTCAGAGCTGGGATACTCTGGTAAGAACTGGTCCTCGACAAAGTCCTGGAGTAGCAGATACGACACGCAGGAGGAAGCGAGTATCATGGACGCCTTCTCTTGATTGACTCCATAGATGCTAGCCAGAGGATTTTCCGAGTGAGTCGCAAGATCAACTAAGAACTCTTTGGCAGACTGATGGAGAAGAGAAACTTTCGACTCTGAGATCCTTACTAAAGGCCCCAGTATGCCCTGAATTGTACGACGTATTAATGGCTGACAGTCCGCCTCCACGTCAGCCACAGTTCGGTGACTATCATCTATTGCCAGAACAGCACTGATCTCTTCAAGGGTAAGATATCGTGAGCTTCCTACCAGAATATGTAAAATCTTGACGGCGAGATCTTGGTTGTGAGAAGGGATTTTCGCCAAAAAATTCTCGTATAACGTCTCCAGATCTGGAGGTAGACTGTCGATAATTTTT
The DNA here is from genome assembly GCA_001692735.1 of Lepidopterella palustris CBS 459.81. NCBI lineage: Eukaryota > Fungi > Ascomycota > Dothideomycetes > Mytilinidiales > Argynnaceae > Lepidopterella > Lepidopterella palustris. The sequence goes on from KV745235.1 coordinate 23,800, forward strand.
TGAAAGTCCTTCTCTGAAGCCAGGAGACTTTCCTCTAGGCACTGAAGAACAACACTTACCCAGAGGAAAGTGTTGTCTGCTTTGGAATAGAGCTTCTGTTCTAAAATCTCCTTTGTACTCGGCCTACATCCACTTCGTTTGGCTATTTCATCGATTCTCCGTGCAATAAACAGTCGAACGTCATTGCTGATCCAGTCTTTGCTTTCCTCAATTGGTAGTCGATTCTTCCAGATATAATTGAAATTGTACGAATGGCTTAGATCAGGACGACTCGTGATGATAAACTTGATGCAATTTGGTAGTGAAACGTCTGCAGCCTTGGCTTTGTGCACTAAGTTGGTCACTGCATCGAGAAACCTGTTTCGCGTCGTCTTCTCGCATTCGTCGATTGCATCAACGATGATATTGACAGGGCCGGATTTTTGGTCGCTTATGATCGCAATAAAGATGTTCCACAACGTCTCAAATGAGTTGACCAGGTGGGATCCTTGGATCTCAAAAGCGGCTTTCACATGTCTGATGAGCTTAAGGCGGCACCGTAGGATCTGGTATATGATGCTTCGAAGAATGGCATTAGCATCTCGTTGAGTCGCGATCTTATCATCACAGAAGAAACAGCAGACGAGTGCATTCGGCTGAGTGGTCTGAGCTGTGCCCAGGTACTCCATGAGGTACGCAGAGAGTATAGTCTTGCCACAGCCGGAATCCCCCGTTATCCAGAGGAGCGTTGTCTCCTCTTCTGAACCCCAGGATACATAATTCGGATGTTCCAAGATCCAACGACAGGTCCCCTCTACCCGTCTGGGTAGTTCTGCCTTGTAGTCTGCCACGTCGGATGCATTAAATAAAACCATGCAAGACCTCTCGGTCTCATTTAAAGCTGAAACAGCCAACTTAGCAGCCTTCCATAGTGTATTTCTAGGTAGCTACATACAATGGTCAGAAGATTCAGATGTGGCCCTCTTTCTTGCTTGCCGGTTTAAGTGCGCTTTCCGAGCCAATCGCTTGAGGGCTTTGGAGACTACATCGTATTCTTGTGTTGCCCCATCATACCGGCACATATTTAAGTGATTTGCAAATAGTGGAACGATATCTTCGTTTGGTAGATCCATAATGGCGGACGGTTTGTCGACGATCTGGTGTTTGTCAGAGTCATATTAGAAAAGTCTGATTTTAAAATCTCATATGGGTAAGTAAAAGGTTGTAAATACTTACTAATTGTGTGAATGGAGGTGTAGTCTCGGTCTCGTAGAATGTTACAATTTCTAAATTCCTTGACCGATTTCTAAAAGAGGTCGCAAGGGTTTTTAGAGCCTCAGAGTCGGAACTCAGGGTATTCAGAAGATCGGTCCTAGTAGTCCCGGCAAAGCCGCCACTCCCCGAAACGTATAAACACGCATTGATGATGTTGCCGACCACCTTGCCGATGTCCGTGGTCCCGCTCGCCCCTTTGTGCGGGGTCCCCAAAAAGATTATCGCGTAGGTCGCAGCCAAGATGTCTCCATAACGTCCATCATCTTCATGTGCTAGGATTATAGCCTATGAGCTTTATAAGCCTTGTAGATTATTGAAGCTACCTTAGGCACCACTGTACCTGCTTACAAACGATTCCCCCTAAGCTATGGCACACAAATATTATTGGCCGCTCTGTCTGATACGCAATGTCAACACAACATAAAAGTGTATATTGGTATCGCTTACATCTTCATCCCTAACACCACTGAGTGAGCTCAATAGTCGTTGTGAATAATCCCGAATCCCGGCCATAGAATTACTGAAGAAAAGCTGCGAAGGGTATCCGTATGTAAAGATCCGAGAACCTGGAATAGTCTCTGGCAGGAGATCTTTGAGCCATAGAATGCCATTCTCATGTTTCCATGATGTATAAGCGTCCCCATTGAGTCCATGTATGGCAACAATGTCGACGTCAAATGACTCTCGGACGGACTGGTTAGTCGGCTTTCTTTCACAAAGAGGGAAAAGACCATATCGCTGGGTTTGGGGCGGGCTTGTCGCCGGTGTCGTCGTTGCGGGCTGAGGCTGCTTATCGACGGTTGGAGCATCTTCGCTGCTAGGCTAATGCCGTAAAGCCACGTTAGATTATATTCTCATAAGAAGGACTGTATCGTTTTCTAGTTTCGTTTGAACAGATAATGACTAAAACGAACGTTGACTTGCCTGAGGTGTCTCTACTTGTGAGCTCACTTCTTTGGGTTTTGGCTTGCTTAGCCTCTTCTTGATTGATTTAAGCATCTCGTAGCGCTAGAAATGAGTGTATGCCGAGACGTAGGTTAACGCTTCGGTGAGAGATTGAAAGTATGCGATGCATCTTGCGGGAACAGAGCAGGGTCGTCTGGAAAAACATAGTCACAGGTATTCGCTGGTGCCTCAGCGCTTATCTGCATAGTTGGGATATTGAAGGATCATGATTGGAAGGCCTTCAAATGCAGAAGCACTATACGTCGCGGCTGTGCAGGCTTTTGCTCGGACTCTGGACTGTAACTGGCGAACTGACCCGAAGATTCGACCCCTAATTTACCTGCGCCGCAAAGTACTCTGCGCGAGCGTGACCAATAACGCAGATCTTCTGGCATTACTGTTCGCGCTGGCTGAGAAAAGATGGATGCCTGGCACTTTTCTCGAGGACCTAAGTAAAATTCGAGACTATGCCAATGCTATCAGCTAAGATTCTCTGCTAGAGGACAGGGAACCAACGACGGCGGTCACCACACTTTCAACCTCAGCCTAAGCAAACACAGCCACCGGGCTTGACCGAGCCGGCGGCTGTACAAGCCCCCCCCCCCGGTACGGCGTCCGTATATCCAAGTGTCGAGAAATACTACTAGAATATCGTCGTAGGTAAAAGTGCAGCCGATTTGAGGGGGCTTAGGCTGCTGTTTTCGGAGGCGCTTTCACTTATCTCGTACCTAACCTCTCAGTCGGAGAAAAAGCAGACCGATTTACGGCACGGCACGGGCCTCAACACCAATCCCTATTACTCTTAAAACCTCTGTGGATTCCCTTAATTCGCCCTGCCCGTAAGTTCGCTTAAGTGCTTTAGCGCCCGTTCTGCTGCTGTATGTAGCTATTCCTTAGTGGCCGTAACACATAGGTAACTTATTATTCTAGCTTAGTGCGTTTTAATTATAAGGTTTAAGTTTATCTTAACGCTTGATTCTAAACTTGTTATAGAGTAAAGTATAGTTTAAATATTTTAATTATACTTTAACCTCTTTATAATCGTTTAATTTTTTTAAGAAGCTATTTAAACGATTTAAAGTACTAAAGCGTCTATTATTTATTTACTAGGGACTTCTTATCTTAGCGAATTTAGTTTAAGAAGAATAGCGTACTTTCTAGAGAGCTAGGTATGTGCGGTGCCAACCCATGAATAAAATATTGCTGTGAATACAGTAGCTAGCCTGCTTCCCTGAAATGCCCTCGGCTCCCTCCCGCACAGTATATGAACGACCATGAATATATAAGGATGAATATCAGTTCCAAGTATCAAATAGTCCCGAATAACATCAGAAATAATTCGTTGGTTAAAGGAAAAAGGTGTATCAGCGACTAGATTGAGCCTGAGAGGGTCATATTCATCAACGAGTTGAAATTCAAGAAGCCCAAGGAGGTAGATATTCCATTATTCTGGATAAATTTCTCACAAAGTCACTTATTTATTTTCTTATGGGCACAGCACCTGTATAAGTTATATGAACGATCCTGATCAATTGCAAATAGAGAAGGTTTTACCATCAAGTGACATCACTTGAAACTCTAGTGGCAAGAAACGGATCTTGCTTTCTCATTTCAGCGCCGCTCCGCTGCTCTCGCTGGATGTTTGAACGATCGCCTTCCTCAAGTATTGGTTTGCCATAGACGGCGGAAAGCAGACTAACGAAGAGAATAAGCTGGAGAAACCGCGGCAACGGAGAAGCCATTGTCAACATACTCAATTCCAGCAGATTGTTGCCGGAAGGCATCTGGGAAGGGATTTGTGGCAATGATAGGCAGAGGTCAAGTAATTCTCTGGATTTTAAAATTGAGTCATAGAAGAAGGCTCGGTAAGGCCCAGTGAACGGTTCAAGTACTCCGTGACCCGAACTATTGGCATTGAGACCCCGAATCTTCGACCGCAAAGCATCTTTACCGGCATTACGAAACCATACTCGGGCTTCAATGGTTGCAGAAACTTTCTGCTCTTAGATTGCTAATTAGCACCGCCAGATTTTCAAAGATCAACATCTGAAAAGTTGATGAGCGAAATCGAATACAATAGAATATAGAAATCTCGAATATGAAAAGAGGAGAGGCAAAAATCTGCAAGCCTCCGAATGTCGTCCGCTTGTGACGCGAAATAAAGTGCAATTCGCTTGTCCGTATCCCACTACGGAATTGGAGAACTACACAGACCGTGGCATTTGACATTCCGTGGAGCACGAGAGCTTGCAGAATCTTGCAGTTCAGGAAAACACGACGTGGAAATTTCATTGGTGCATCGAAGGGTTACGGCCACTTCCTTGTGAATTATAACACATTCTGGACGATAGTGGAGAGCAGAAAAGCAATAAGTCTGCGGCAGAATCATGGAAAACGGTTCTCGATCAAATTTTGGTTCGGGCGAAACTGTCAGCTAAAGCAATAGCTGATGTAAAATCATGAAGAGGAACTGAATATTGTATTGTGGAGAGGCTATAATCTATATACTAGAGAGAGAGAGAGAGAGAGAGAGAGAGAGAGAGAGAAGAGAGAGAGCAATTGGGACCCCACGCAGTGGTGGCTAAGAGCGAAACATGTGGTCCAACGAGAGCTGTAGTTCTATAGCCAACAGAAAGGCTTGATATTAGTCCGGCCCGGATTTCGAGGGTATTGGTATCCTGGAGTTATATTGCCACAGTCTCGGTCTTAGGCTGAAGCAAGCGTTGATGTAAGTCAAGGAGACAACGATCACTCCACTCCAATTCCATCACTGGCCACATGTTAGCAATTTGCAAGTGTTAGTCTCGACAATGCATATTTCCATAGACCCAAGGATTCTTTGCTGAATATCAAGTTTTCTATTTGCTGACGATACTGTTCAGTATATTGATCGGCTGGCCGCATATCATAATTCGTTCCATCGCGTGGTTCATGAGATTCATAACTTGCTAGAACTGAATCTTTCAAATATCATTGTACCCAAGAAACCTCTTCTCCAAGTGCTTATCCGCTACTGCCCATGCCCATGCTCTTCCAGCCTCACCGCACCACAGGGAGGAAGGGTCGTCTGACTTTTCCAGCATACCATCCTTTTCCATTGACTTGATCTCATGTCCGGTAGTGTAGGTGAGAAAATGCTCAAACTCTTCGTCTTCCAGTGAGAGGGCGTTTCCTGAAATCCCATGACAGAGACAAGGCTCCTTAGTCAACAGACCCCTCTCCAGGACGCATTCCCTGCCCTTGGCGACGACCTTATCGATGCGGTCTTTGAGGTTAGGAAAGTGTTGCCTGATCGATAATAGCGAGGTAATAACACCTGGTGCACCGTGACAGAATTGGACAAGCTTATCTCGACCAGGCGGGATTGAAGATGGGAAATTGCCACTCTCGTACTGATAGCTGAGGAGCGCACCAAGCTCTGCCTCCAACTTTGGAGCCCAAGAAGGATTGGTCAAGATTATTTGAGTAATGATTCCAATTGCTCCGTGGGCTGCTCCGATGTACGCTTTTCCGTGCCATTTCCACGGCCTTGGACTTTCTATTATGGTTTCGATGACTTCATCGGCGGTATCATCAATCATCTCGAGGGTTTTCTTATCATCTAGGAATGAAACTCTAACTAGACGTAAGAGGTAAAGATAGCCAGCACGACCATACAGCCACTCATTGGGTGCTTCTTCGTCCGTAGTAACAGCAGCATAATTGCAGAGCTCTTTCACTGTTTCTGGGTCCTTGGCAGATGCTGCGAACAAAGCAAGCAGGGCCATAATGTCATCACTAACACCACATTTGCTGATAGTCGGGCCGGGATACTCCTTCATGTTAGCTTGAGCTTGCTCGATATATGCAGCTGACCACGTGTTCAATGGATAGTCGTCAATTTCCAACTCTGGATAGAGCTTGTGGAGAGCGAAGAAAAGAAATGCAATAGATATGGGACCATAGTATAGGCCACCTCCAGGAGGGATTCTGTGAGGAGGATATTCAGTGACGAGGCGGTTGAGTGAAGCTGTCAGTTGCTTGTAGGGCTCTCGTCGGGCCAAAGGGGCATCGTTGCGAAAGTATCGTGGTCGATGGGAAGCTGCTGTTGACGCTTTCTCTGCCATATCGATTGGAGTGGTGGCGACACCAGACACTGGATACAGTTTCTATCCGCCGAACGGATGGTCGCGTCGTTGCGGTTCAAGCGCCAATTTGTGAAAGTGACGTAGGGATTCGTGACCGCATTTATTGGTGGTATGATGAGAAGAATGCCAGCGTCAGCACTGGAGGGCAAGAGACGCAGGAGTGTGTAACTTGAGAGGGTATCAAGCAAAATAGATGGAAGAAATGGTGGGGAGAAGTGGTGACGAGGTGAAGTTCAAGTTATCTATCCGATCACCCTCGTACGGGTCACGTGTGTAGCAGATCTTATAGTTTTACAGGGATCACGATTCAGGCAGGATGAACGGTCTCTCCCCATCTCGATGACAGCCCCTTGACCCTCACTCTCACTTTATTTAGGCCGAACAGGCTTCAGCTGATTTTTTCTCTACTCACTGCCCTCCTTCCACTCCGATGATGTTGTACTGTACACTTCAGACCTTGAAGGACGGCCAGAGCCTTGGGCAATGCTTATGTGGTAGACGGGTCGAGATGGGACTCTTGCGAACATTACGTCGAGAATAAAGGCAATCTGTATACTCATTTTTGGAAAGCTAGTGTAATTAGTGCTCTCCTTCGACCAAGACTAACGTCATCTCTCAATTTAAAGTTCATTTTGAACAAGCTTCCGTTTAGGCCCACGAATGGACAAATATATCACCAAGTCACCACTTATTCTTTCCTTTCACCATTATACTAAATTTCCTCTCAATTAAATACAAATCTTAACCCCGCTCTGAAGCTTGATTATTCACCCTGCTTTCCGCTCCTGCAATCATGTTCTCAAACCAGTATATGCGATACAATGGAGTCTTCTATAATACCGTAATCATTGACCCTACGCCGCAGGAGAGACTGTTATACTTCAATATACAAGAAGACGCAAGACGTCGAAAAGAGGCCAAACTTCAGGCCAAAGAGACCAAACGCCAAGCCAAGGAGCTCAAGCTTCAAGCAAAAGAAGCCGAGCGTGAGGCCAAAGAGATGAAGCTTCGGGCCAAACGTGAGGCCAAGTGTCAGGCCATAGAGGCCAAATGCGAGGCCATAAAGGCCAAACGTTGGACCAAGGAGGTCGAACGCCAGGCCGGGGAGTCCGAGCGGAAGACCGAACAGTTTCAGCATCCCGCCCCAACCTCTGCCGCTTATGGAAACCTTCCATGGCGACGTCGCCTGTTTCTATGGTACTCTCCCTCGAGTGAGCATGATTCTCACCGCGGTCTCTCGCTTGGAGAAGATGTAAGCGAAAGAGAAGAGCAGCCTTTGCTTGGATGCGAAAAGGGGCTGGGGAATCATGGGCAGACGGAGAGGTTGCAAAAGTACCATCGCCAGATAGTGCACCAGAAGTACCAGTTGTCAGAGGAAGGAACCGAGGAAGGAACCGAGGAGGGAATGGAGGAGGAGATGGAGGAGCAAGGATGCGAGGTCGCTGGATCCGAATAACAACATGCCGGCGGCGATGTGTGGGTCGCCTCGGGCCACGAGGACCGGCCGCACCGGCCGCACCGACCGTACCACGAACCCTGTGAACGCCCACAGCACCGCCCGCGGCCCTTGGAGACCTTCTGCTGCTGGAGTAACAGTCTAAGCGCGGGACCTGGCGTGCCAAGCCCGTTCGGAAAAACCTAAACCCGAGGCTTGGCGCACCACCAAATAAGACCTTCCTACTGATTATGAACTTCTCATTTTTTACAACACCGCTAC